>UCOM01000547.1:0-74132 GCA_900474385.1 Ormyrus pomaceus | reverse complement strand
AGAGTATGTTCGGTATAATGAATTCTGCACCAAATTATTCAAATAATTTTGTGTAAGATTTATCGGTGTATTGTGTAGTCACTTTTTTGTGTAGAGAATGTTCATTCCCAAATTTTAAGCTTCGCTGAATGAAAACTCATCAAATAGCTCACTTTGCAAGATACTAATGAAATCAAATATATTAAAAAAAACTATTTTAACGAAAGAGATGTTATTAATATCATCTTGATTTTTGTGTGGTGATTTTAAGGAAACAAACCTACGCGTCAAATCATCTTTTAAGTATTTTAAGACCACTTTATAATAACTGCACTGATTTATACTTTACAACTGAGCGGCTAATTTCGAAATTTTCTCGGTGCAATGTACAGTTGCAGGACGCGCTAATGAGTGATGTACGTGTACACGGTTCGCGATCAGAATCCGCCTGTTTCGGAATATTAATTCACCGGGTTCGATCGCCTTCTCCGGATACATAGATGGAAGGAGGACGAAGGAGGAGGAGGGGGCCGAGGGGATGGAGACAACGGCGAATCGCTGCCGATCAATCGGAGAATCCCGCACGAAGCTCTAATTGCGTGGTTACCGCGAGCCGGAGAAGCAGATCTCCGATCGCCTTCCAAGCCGCAACGAGCGGCTCAAACTCCCTCGCTCATCGCCTCATTAAGCGCCGCTAGTTCGCAACATCTGCGCTTTAACTACCTGCGGAGAGAATATCCTCCTGTCGATTTCTTCTGGGGAGGGCGAAAAAATTGCGAGCTTTTTAATTCGAACGGATTGTTCGATGTTTTGAAATTCAAGGAGATACTTGAAAAGACGCTGGTAGAATTTTGTGCCCATTTAAAATGATAATGTGAATGATGTAACAAGCACACGAAGAGGTTGCTTTTTGTGTTATTATAAAAGCATTTTCAATCACTAATCTTGCTGAATATAATTGAATTAATGAAGTAACCCATTTGAAAGAATCATACATTCATTGATGTAATACGCTTATCAAACAGCAAAGTACATCCCTCTTATCGACTATCACTTTAATTGCAATCAGATCACATTCCACGCTTGGCAACAAAAAAAAAAAAAAAAATGAATTTCGCATTCGCAGAAAAGCTCGATTGGGTTGCGTTTCAAATACGAGGAAGCAAAAAAGGCATCGGCGCGAAACAAAATTCCCGAAGCCCGGCTATTTCGCGTTCCGGGATTTTTTCGCGATTCGATTACTTTGACCGGCGTACTGTGCGGCTGGAGTGATGACAAAAGGATTGGTGATTTGAGAATTTCATTCGCGCAAACGGGGCAACATTGTAAATCCATTTAAAGTCGGCGCGTTAACAACAGGCTGAGTAGTTCGCTGAATTTTGGGGCTTGCAGTTGTTTCATTCAAAACTACTCGACCGTCGGCGCCGCATTCGTTTTAGCGGAACAAATGTATGTACATCAATTATTTTGCGGCAGGTTTAAGACGCGCACGAAAGTAGGCGATACGAGTGTAATTAAAACTAAATAAATCACGCAGTAAATTAGTCGTATACATTTTCTTTTTTTTGATCCAATTTAACAACGCATTCGATAAACTAATAAACAGAAAATTTGAAAAACAAGAATATTAGCTACAATCACGACGCGCCTGCCAATTACCCCAACCACATCAACGCTCCATCGCCGAGTGCAAGGGCAATTAAAAAAATTCAATAACACGCCGCACTTGGAAACGCGCAATAATAATCAACAATAATGATAATCGCCGAATCGGTAACGCACCGCGACCTTTATGAAATTTTTTCAGCGGCGCAGAATCCGAATCCCCGCGTAATCGCCGGCCGATAGCGCCTGACCGCACGCGCACCTACACCACTTGCGTGCGGTGCCGCACCGACGGCTGCCAGAGATGAAAAGAGAGGACGCTGCAGAGAGAGCGAAATCGATTTTGAAATCCTCTCTCCCGCTACGTGCGAACCCTTAACCGCTTCGCCGGCGAAGTGAGAGTCAAAGATTCGACTGGAATTTCGCTGGGGAAGAAGGATGGCGCGGAAGAGTTATCGACCTGCCGCGACACTGTATATCGAAGCTGCGGATTCGTTTTTTAATACTCGCCGAATCATTTTTCAATGCTGCAGTTTCTACAAGTAATATTAACCAAGACGCGCGTATCCGCGAAGTAAACCTTGCATTAGAATGCAAGACACCTTGGAGATAGCGTTACAATAACTCAAACGCGTCGCTCTCCCCCCGCAAAAGTAGCCTTCGGCAGACGAAAGAACTCGGCGTGAATTACTAAAATTTAATCCGCCCCTGCCCGGGGGAAGATTAAAAAGGGTGCACGCACGTCGGAGGTCGCGCGGGCGCCGCGCTCTGCAAACGAGGCTGGATCCTCGGTGAGCCGCATGACAAATGGCCGCGCGCAAATTTATCGGCAGCGGCGCTGCGTCAGCCGCCGCGACTCGACCTTCTGCCGCGGCTCTCCGTGCGCCCTCCGGCCTTCTCTCTCCTTTTGGCGGACGCACACGGCGCGCACTTTCATTATACGCGGCCGCGCGCCTCAAAAGAAGAGGATCGCGGACGCGCGAGTCCGAGGGCAGGTGGCGCGCAATTGTCTTAATTAACGAGAGGGGAATTATTGAGTTCGTCGTGGGCTTCGGGGCGATTTTAATTATTTAATTGGGTTGCGGGTGAATTAGAGTCTGCTCTGTTTTGATAATTTAGTGTTTCTCTGATTTATTAATGTGGCGAAATTACTACTCTTGTTGAATATAATTCATATTTTGTAACAGTATGTCTATTATAATAATGCAGAATCACTGCATTTCTGTGTATGTAATGATTTCTATAAACAGATGCATCTAAATGCGTTATGAATATGCATTATAAAATAGAATATTCAGAGAACTGTTTCATTCTGTATGAAATAAATTGCAAATAAATCGCTAAGAGGAATATCTTTCTCGCTTTCGAAATAAGTAAAAATTTTCAATTACGAATCAATATTATTAGAGGCGCTGCTATATCTTAAGTGTAATTCAAAAAAGTAACATTCTAACCGCACCAACTATTCGTATTTGACAAAAAATCAATTTTAATTTCTGCGCAAGTTAACACATCACCCGCTTCTCCGGCGCCGAGCAACATTTATCTTCGTTTTCGCGGAGTCAAATTTAAAATTGAAGAGAATTTCGATTTCGCAGCTCATCGTCTGAAGGAACTGCAGTCGTTTGATCTAGACGTGATTTCCGATCGGGAAACGAAGACTCTTATATAAAAAAGCTTAGCCACGATTTTCGCGAACCTTCCTTTACGCAAATACCACCTTCATCGGACCTTTATTGCATCGCCTTTAAAAAACTTGAACTCATCGTTTTTCAAAATCAGACGCAAAAGTTTATTATAATTGAACCCGCAGAAACGAACGGAGTTTTATTCAAAATTATCATACGTTCAGCACATCTAAAACTTTCCTTCGTTCGCGAGAGGAGCGGTCACATTTTCAGCGCCATAACTTATTTGATAACGCCAATAAAAGCAAAGGAGAGCGTCATTACCTCTTTACACTTCACGAGGTACGCTAATCCTCGCTCATGCAAAAAGCATAATTGAACCGCTGATTAAAATTCTCCCTTCGATTCCCGTTCTTAATCAGAAGGAGCTTCCCTCTTTAAGCGAGAGAAGCCCATTCTCGCTTCTCAATTTCAGCGGCAATTTTCGAGGCGCCTCAAGTGTAATCTGCCATTTGTTAGCGGAAAGTTTTCTCGCTCCGCGCGAAACAGTCCAGTGTCTGCCGACGCGCGCCCCGCCAGAGATAAGGCCGCTTCCTCCCGTCGCAATCAGTTTCTCCGAGAGCCGTGTATGTGCCCCCGCCGCCGCTGCGTGCGGCCGCGGGTGTATTTGTGCGCGCTGCGGTCTCTCCGCGCGTCGCTCTTCCGAAAGCCCCGTTTGCATATTGTCGTCTGCATATTAATTTCGCTTATTTTCCCTGCTTATACACCCGAGCCGAGAGGCTGTTATTTCGGTTAATGCGCCCCGCGCGGCGCGCTTTTGTGCCGTTGTAATCAACGTCGAAGATTTTAATCGACTTTTATTGGCCGCTTTTTCAGATTTTAATAGACGGTAAGCGGTTATACGCGCGCTGAAGGGAAAGCGGTTTTCGAGCGTTTAGAGTCTGTTAGCTGTGTTTTTCACGATTTAATAAGCACTTTTATCATTGCAAGAAAGAAATTTCAGTATCACTGAAGCATGGGTTAACTTTTTCCTCGAGTCAAACTTTCAACCGTACGGAGACCGAAGAATCTCGCCGGGGCGCTAATTTTTAATAAACGAAGCTTTTTCGAGTGTATCTAGCAAACACAACAGACGCATAAAGTACGCTATTAATCCATGGCAAATTAATCGTCTCGACCGCCGTCGACTGAGAAAGCCACTCGTTTCAGTCCGAAAGCAGTCGAAAGCGCTCGCTTTTGAAGCGTCGGGCACTTACGTGGCGCACGCACGCGGTTGATCAATGGATGAATGGATTGGTGTTCGTGCGCCGCGAGGATCACCGGGTAAAAGGGGTGGGCTCTCCTCCCTCGCCCCTCCCCCCCTCTCTATCTATCTCTCTCTCTCTTTCACCGGGACCGGCGAAAGGAGAGATGCCGCGGCATCAAAGTGCCGAGGCGCACTTGCGTCATGCACTGATTGCGAGCTATTACTTGATATTCGGCTTTGCGCCGCGAGTCAAAGGCGTGCTTTGCGCGGCTCGCTGTTCCTTTTTCATCCCTTCCCTTGCCCCCCCCCCCCCAACCTCTGCCTTTTCGCTCGTTTTCAGGCTTACGCAAACGCCGCTTTTCTGTAACGCTCGCAATTTTAATAGTTAAAAGCGAGCTGTTAGCTTTGGTTTGGGGAATTTTTTTAACTTCAAAGAGCTTCTTTGTTACGACTTTCCTGTTGGACTCTGTTTGTTAGAGTTTTTTGAGGATTTTTATTGGTTTTTAATACATCGAAATTATCTACGGACAGAAACAATTTTATATTTATATTATATACAGTCGTCCCTTAAGTGACTTTCAGAATATCAAAATTATTTTGATAGAGATGATTTTCCAGGAATTCAATTGTTCCATATATTAGAATTTAGTGTGTATATCTGCAATTCATTTTCGGGTGAACAAGCATTCGATAATAATAGTGTAAATTGCATTACAAAGTAAACTGAAGTAAATTAATCGTTTTACTTTATTCATGAATCTTATTTATCCTTTACATCACTGCATTCTTTGTTTAATTTTCAAAATTTCTATAATCTACTTTATCAATATTATACAGCAGCCGCAGCAATGTATTCAGGCTTCTCGGTTGGTAAACATGCTACTAACGCATTACTGAATAATCGAACGTTGCGGTTTAGTATGAGGTAAGCTTATTGCTAATGGAAAACGAAGTTTTCGTTATGATCGTATAATCATATACGTGCACTTTCGGCATCATTACAGCAGCTGTTACTAATGTCGGCTTTAAAATAAATTCTAAAATAATTAGAAACTTTCCGGCCTCGGCTACTATCCAGCAAGAATTTACAAGCAGTTTATTAGACAGAAGGGGGTTTTTAGCCCCTCAAAAGAAAACATAATTTAATTCACCTTCATTCGACAATGGCAGCGGCCGTCGGCTTCTTTGACTTATTAAGCAATAAAAGCGTCAACCCCTAAATCCCGCAACAGCAGGAGAAGGCCCTGCTTACATTCGAAAAAAGAAGAGGAGAAAAGCCGGGGGAGCTCTTTTTCCCTTTGTTCCTTGGACGTTCCCTTGCTCTCCTTTGTCTGTCGAGTCCTCCTCTCTTTTTTTTTCCTCCTCGACTTACGCCGGGCTCGGGCAATTTTCCGGCGGGTTTCACTTTGATCGATGCAAAGCTTCGCCTCGCGCGAACACAGTCCCGTAATTAAAAGTGCAGCTACCGCAATCCCTGCGCGCTCGGAGAAAAATGAATTCTTCATTCGCCGTCGATGCCTCTCGCGCGCGCGCAGATAATACAAATGCAGGAAACGGACGGTGCAACGAGGAGGGCGAACGTATATACCTTTCTCGCTGTTGCTCTTACCGATTCGCTCTGAGACTCGGCGGATTTTAAGAGCGCGGCCCAAGTTCTAAGAAGCTCCCCGAAGGAAAGTGTTTCGTAAATTATGCAATGCCTACTGCTGCCGGGTTAAAAGTGCCGGCTTCTTTATCTTCCATTCCCTTTTTCTGGCGCATTGTGCTTTTTATTATAGGTCGGGTAATAGGTTGCAAAAACAGTCTGCAAAAATGTTTCCCTGCGAAGATCTCTTTTGAGCTCGTTGAGTGTACGTTTTTTCTCTTAATATTTTCGAGGGAGTCTTTAAGCTTTCTGTTACTTCCCTCGTAAATTAAATTTTGCACTTCTCTCGAATAATAATAGAAGGGGAAGAAGTTCTTATTATGAAATATGATAAATATCCAATGCAAGTTAAGGCTCGTTTGTAAACGATGTAACAAGTTATTTCTCCTAAATAAATCTATTTTATTTTCACACAATTTGTACCTTATTCCATTTCCTGCCTTTAAAAAGAGCAGACAAAAAAGTTGTTTTCTTTCATTCTTTCACATTTTCTTTTCTCATATTTATTTGCTTTTTCGAGTCAATTCCATTGCGATTTTTTATTTTTTCTCTTTCGCGACATTTCAAATAACAAGCAATAAGATTCTCATACCGCCTTTTCAATCTTAGCGCGCTTACTCTACAATTTCTGATTACAATTTCAATTTTACGTCTGGAACAAGACGCAATACAGAATTTCCCTTACTTATAGCAAACGAGAAGATTTCGAAAGCGCCGAGTTTCGCGGCGAAGGACTGACGTATGTAACTGACTGAAATTTAATACTGAGATAGCAAAACGTAACCGTCGTTGCTCTCGGTTTACTGCTGATATTCTCAGTGAAGCTGCTGTTAACACGCGGATCCCCACGAATTCCTCGCGAACGAAAGGCCACTTGAGAATTCCGCTAATTTCATAATAAGTATACAGGTATTTCACTTTGGAAACTAAATCACCTGTAATTACAGAATGCTTCAACAAGCGCGGTGTATTAATGAGAACTAAATATTCTAATTTTTTTTCTTTTTTTTTTCTTATTTTGCTTAGAAATTGCAATTAAACTCGGTCAAATTGTCCATCAACGTCCCGGGCTCGCGAAACTCTTTCTCAAAATAAAGTTAGATCATTGTGCGCCGAGTCGCCTCGGCTCTTTCTCCGGGTCGCATCCGCGAAAAACCTTTACCGCGCGATTTCCTCTTTCCTCCCGCGGCATTCTCTCTCTCTCTCTCTCTTTCACCGCTCGGGTAAATTCTTGGCGCCACGGGACAGAAAAAGAGAGGCCGCCGCTGCTTGATATAATGCTGGAGGGGGAGGTGGGGGCCAGGCCGAACAAGAGAGGCTGCGGCTGATGGAATCGCTCTCTCTCTCTCTCTCTCTCGGGCCGCGCGCCCGGTTACATATAAGCGAGAGCGCGCTTGGGCGCGAGATTTGCACGTCGCGCGTGAAAAGAGCGCGCATCCAGCCGGGGAAGAAAGGAGAGCTCCTCCGCCTCCCTTTCTTTTATATATCTCGGCGAGTAGTTCTCTCCGGGAGGAGAGTATGTATTTTCGCCCCCGGGCGCCCGAGTCTAACGTGTGGGGAGCGCGCGATGGCCTTTCGAGCGGGAGAATTCGAGTGGATTCTCTTATTTAAACTTCCCGGGGCTCCCGGCACCTTTTCACGCGAGCGACTGCAGTCGTTATAATATTCTGTTCTGTATATATAACCGCGAGCTAAATCGACGGCCGGCGCAGCGAGCTGCGGCTGAAAATGAATCGATTATATACTTGTGATGCTTTTCTCGAAATTCTTATTTCGACCCACCCACCCCGAGGTCTAGTTTCATTTAATGACACTTCAGCCGCGCTTTTACGCCGAGAAAATCTGGGATAATTATTTCTCAAATTCGAGATTTTGCCCGTAAGTTGGAAGAATATTTAAAGGTTTATTAAAGTTCGAAAGTGCACCGAATTCTTTCGTAGTTCCAAGCAGTAAAAATTTCCATTTACACTTCTGAGACAACAGATGAATGAGTAAAGCAACTCGATCAACGATAATTATATAACCCGGAAAATATCGCAATTATTTAAAAGCAGCGAGCTTATAATTATTTTAGAATAGTTAAACGAGTTAAAGAGGCGGAAAATAAGCAGGACGTTATTGCGCTCTCCGCTCGCGTCGGATTTGCAATATCCCGCGGAGAGTCGGCGTCATTCGTAGCGGAATAATTGCTAAACAAGCAAAAATTACTCGCGTAATGTGCCGCGCGAATAAAAATCCTATCAAGATCTCCGACCACTTGTTGAGGTGCATTTACTCTCTCTCTCTCTCTCTCTCTCTCTCCGTCGACGCAGCGCGTCAGCAGGGGGAAACAGTCTGCGCGCAAAAGACGGCCGCTTTCAAACGAACGTGACTCGTCGGCGCGCATCTCATTTACAATGACTCCCGCGTTTCCGACACGCTCTCGCGTGAAAACTTTATTTCGCCGCCCGACGGCGAGCGACCGCTTTATGAAGAGAATTAATGAATCGCCGGCAGTCGAGCCCAGCGCTGCGTGTGCCCTCATTAAGCCCCGACTGATGCCCGGGCTAAATTGTCTGTTGATTCCGCGGAATTTGGTTTTTCTTGCTGCTGCTTTTCGTCGGTTACGCTGAGAGAAAAGAAAGTAGTAAAAATCGTTATTTCTTATGGTTATTTCAGATATGAGAAGAAAAATAATGATATTTACTATATGTTTTTAATTAACTATAATTTTCGATTTTAAGATTTACTATTCGTATAGCAAATATTAATGTTCAAATAGTAAATATTAAAATTGAAAATTGTAGTTTATTCAAAACATATAGTGAATATCATTATTTTTCTTCTCATATCTGTAATAACGATAAACAATAGTAATTTTTACTACTTTTTTCTCGCAGTATATTTTAGGGATCAATGGATTTCTGAGTTCTGAGGCATGGATTTTAATTAATTATACTACATACAGCGTATTACCGTGCAAAAGGCAAGCAATATTTAATTGAACCGATGATTTCATCCGTTATTGCGTTTATGTAATTTGCGAAATACGGCGATCCGTAATTTTCGGAATGAATGTTAAACTATGTAAATTTATATGAAATTTATGGTGCAGCAAATAATTTAATAAAGTTAATAACTACACGAAACTGTGCACGAAAATACCCCAAAAAATTAATTTCAATTGGACACCTGCGAAATTGGTCACCAGAAAAAAGCAACAAACTTTGCTTTAACACAAAAAAAAAGCAGAAACGAATACGACTTCTTTAAGTCATTCGCAAACTGACACTACTCTTTGACAAAATCCAGTTACCGTACTTCTAACCTCCTCGTCGCAACATCAATATTGGATTTCGGCTAATTGGAAAACGAGTAGAAAAAGAAGCCTCGACTCTCTCAACTTCCAAATTAATTAGACTTAATCAATTCGCGCGGCCGCTGTTTTCCTTTTCGATTTAGGCAAATCCTCCGCTCTCGCCCAAAAAAGAGCCTCTCTCTCTCTCGAAAGAGAGAGAGGAGGAAATCTCGGAATTACTTTCATCAATGTTTCATGAGACGAAGCTCTCTCTTTCGGGCACTTGCGCTCGTTTAAAGGGAAAATTTAAGGAGCGGCGCAGGCTCTCTGCCTGCCGTCTTTTACCCCGGTATAATTGGGGTTATTCTCTCCGCGCGGCTTGTCGAATATGTGTGCCTGTACTTCGAGGCCGCGGAGGTGTGCCTTCTGGAACACAAGTTCGACTCGGAGAGCGCGTGCGAGTCGTAAAGCGTTTCGCGTTACTCGCATGAATGTAAACGAGTACGTCTTTACGAGCGAATCTCTTACGCATAGGTTTCTCTTTGAGCTCGAGCGCCTATTCAATTCTTTTGCGGTGTTCTGCATTCAGTGCTGTTTGATGCCGCGGGTAGGAGCGAGGGCTTGGAGCGTTTTTTTATAATTAAAGGTCTGTAAGAGGTTTGAACGTTAATATTAAAGATAATTAATTCGTACATCGAGGGAATAAAGTGCGTTTGCGTAAAAGAGAATTACAGAGTAAAAGTGAAATGTATCATAAATTACGTGTATTTATTATCCGCGGAAAGATCGTAAATGTATGCTTAAAATTAATTTACAGCCATTAACTCCGTTACAGCGACTGATAAAGGTAGTATAAATTATGTAATGGTAAGCGTTAAATAGAATTTTGAAATATCTTCCGATAATACTCATTTACGCAGATTTGAATTCACTTGTAACTTTACTACATCGCCGAAGGGGACTTCTCGAAACTATTTGTTTCCCGGCAGCCGTCACTTATCCACCTTGTTTCTCACAAAATCACCGGTTCCAATAAAACACGAATAGTCCATCGGCATCCCAACTCTGTCTCGTCAAAATAAGAGCAGCAGCCGCAATCAGCGAAAGAGTCAGTCGAAAATTCCTGTTTCCGAGGATTTATTTGAGAAAGCAGCTCTCTCTCTCTCTCTCTCCGGCGTTATGTAAAAGGAAAGCCGTGTGGAAATTTCTGTTTTCCGGAAAATACTAGCAACATTTCGGCGCGGCGAAATATTCGGCGACGTCGCCGAGACTGACGGCAGGCGTTCCAGACCCGATTGGCATGCAATTCCGAATTACGCCCCGATGCGCGAACCGTCTATCTGTAAGGAATGCAAGCGCACACACACACACATCCGCACGCGTACCGAGTTTCACGGTAATCTATACATAAACACGGCCGGCGCCCGCGTACCTACGTACATAGAGAAGTGTTTGACGAATGTTCGCGGCTCCCTCTCTTCCTCTCTCTCTCTCTCTCTCTCTCACTCTGGCTTTCCCGGAGACTCGAGCGGCAGCCAAAGTGGAGATTGAATTTTCGCTATGTTTGCTGGGTAAACCGAATTCTCGATCCCTCTCTCTCTCTCTCCCTCTGGCCTTCCTCTTTCTCTCCGGCTGGGACGGATGAGCGTCTGTCCGTGCGCCGGGAGGAGCCGGCGAAATTTCTGCCTGCGCGCGTCTGCGACTGAGGGCTCCCCGTAATATTTTCTTTCGTTTTTCGCTTACGCGATTTACAGCTACGGCCGCTCTTCTGCGGGGAATTTAGATTGTCGGCGTGTGTGACTTTTTTTTATTTTTATTTTTAGTTTTCCTTTAGGAAATTGGTCCGCGGTTATTTTGCGATTGTTTTTATCGACGGGCGGGGAAAATTTATCGGGCCGCTGGCATAATTTTCGTGAAAAATTGCACACTTTATCACGGCGCTCAATGCACTGTGAAAATTTCCTGCTAAATTCAGTAGAGGGAAAAATTTAACACTTCCCGTATGCTCCCAACACCGGTGATAAATTTTAATTTCAAATTAAACGTACTCCGCAAATCTTGGCAGTTTTGTGAAACATCACTTTTAGTCACACATACGAGTCCCTTCGATTTTTCGATTTTCCTGCGCAACAAAGGAGACGATAGATTTGATTTTCTCGATTCCAACTTTATCTGTCCGCGTTAGCGGAGCGCGAGGGACATGCAGAATCGAGAGTGGCGATTTTAGGGGTGGAAAAGCGCGAGAGAAGGGTGTGCGCGAGGCGGCAAAGCGAGAATCAGTTTATCCTCGCGGAGCAGGAAAAGCGATTGGAAAGGGACACGAAGGGCCGAGGAGCGTCGGTTTATTCCGCGGAAGAGCCACGCAGTTTGCAAGCATTATTTGGTGGTCTCTCTCCATTATTCCTTTTCTCACTCGAACGCAATTTCGAGGAGGAGGTGGAAAGTTTTTTGAATTTATTCGAGCGAGGCAGCTCGAAGGAAAAATGATAATCGCCGCGGCTTCGCGGACACGAGGGCGGTGGCGAGAGTAACTTCGCATTTATATATAAATTGTGCATGCGCCTTGTCGTTCGCCGCGCTGAAGTTTGATGTATCGGCGGTGCGGGGAGACTCGAACTCTCGCATAAAACATCTCACGTAGCGCAGTGATTCAGGGGGAGGGAGAGAGCTTGACGAAATAAAAAATTTATCGCGTAATCTGCATAACGCGATATCCTGTGCTTTAAAATGTCTTCGCATCTGTAAACTGCAACGGCGTCGTAAAGTGGAATATATCAGGATACTTTATTTAATCTTTTAAGCATTCGCCGCGCCGACACGCCGCGGCTGGCACAGTGAAACAGCCGTATCTGCGTTATCCTTCCATTTTAAATGAACGTCAAACGAGATTCTATATCCTTTAAACCGAGGCTTTTAACGATCTAAAAATGAAATGTCGGTACGCGCAAAGTGTTCTCGGTATATAATATAAATCGCTAATGGCTCGAGCAGAGACTCGGGGAGATTTTTAACTCGAAAATCAGCAGACGGGGGAATGCCAAAACGATTGGAATACCAATTAAATCTCGTTCACTCGATTTAGCGTTCGCCTGAGAGGGCCGGACTGAACAAAGCACAACAAGTTCCCTCCTCGGAATAATTACGTCTTACCCTTAGGAGGAGGTCTTACAGCAAGGTAAACTTTTACCGTCTTAGTTCAGCCGGGCGATCCGCTCCGGCGGATTCATCGAAAGGCTTTGCGCTTAGGTCCTCTCTCTCTCTCTCTCTCCCTCTTTCTCTTTCTCGGAAAGGCTTTCTTACATTCTTCTCGCTAGTTGTCAAAAGAGAAAGAGAGACCGCCACCTCTTGCACCGACGCAGGTAGTTCATGCGGATCCAATTACACTTTGAGGATGGCTCTCGATGATTATTCCAGGTCAGCGACTCCCACCAGTGTCGAAAGCTTTGAGAGAGAGAGAGAGAGGGAGGGAGAGGAAAAAGTGGGAGGGGGGGCGAAAGAAGGGGAGCGAGATTACCTGGCATATCAAAGCCAGGAAGTGCAAGACTCGGCCGGCCATTAATGGACTCGAAGCGCGGTTTTCGTCGCGCTGCCGGATTGGATAACGACCTTAGCATTGCTTGGAATTGTTCTCCCGACCCCTCTTCCTCTGCGGCGGCACGAGGTGGCGCGGAAAAATATGAGAGAATAAGAACGCGATGGAAAGATGTTTATCGGATTTGAATTAAACGAAGGTTCGTCGCCGAAAGCTATCGGATTGAGGGAAACCTTTTTAACAGGAAAATAATTGTAATCTCGACAACTGTTTGCGGTGTGATTTTTTTTGTTTGGTCTGGAAAATTCGAGGGAAAATTGATTTGCGAAGCTGAACGTTTCCAATTTTATATTAGACGTTTATATACAAATTATTGTAATTTAAACTTTATTAAACTTTTTTATTATCATTATATTATTATTATTGATTTGAAATAAAAAATAAAAAATACTTTTTTGAACTATCAATCGCTTTACGATTGTACACTTTTTACTAATGAAACGAGACACTCGTAAAATTTTATTCCAAACGTATTTCAATAGTACAGAAGCGATTTTATCTTCGGCTGCTCCTGACTTTTCGAAATTATGAAACTTTACTGTAAGAAGTAAAAAAATTATGCCTTGCATAGAAAATTCTTATGCAAGGTGGAAGCAGTGTTATGCTATATCTATACGTCTAATATAGTAAAGGTTCGACATAATATAATGCTGACTTATGACCAGGTATCAAAATTTATGAAAAATTTTATTCCTCGGTGTATTGTAGAATGTAAATTATGAAACATAAGTACCGTAATCAAACGCTTTAGCTCTTAAAACTCGTAGCCTTAAAATCATGATCTTTCTTTCTCCTTCAGATTATGAAACTCAATACGCTTTTTTTCTATCTTTCTTAAAAATATACCAAAACTCCCTTTACTAATCCTCCTTAAATTAAGCTTCAAAAGTGTGAGCTGCAGCCAAAAACGCATCTTATTTCAGAGTAAAATCAACACGTTTCAGGGACACTTGCCCGCGACTCTTAGAATCCAGCTCCTCGAGACGAACTTTAACCATCGGGCAATAACCGCGGGAAATTTCGCCCGACAAAAGTAGGCTATAAAAACGCGGGCGAACTTGGCTTTCGCGGTTCCCCCTTATACGGGCGATTCAGTCAAAGCGGGCCGCCTCCCCACCCCCGCCTCGAAAATTATTGGTCCGTAACTCGGAAAGGCACTTAACCCAGTTAAGCCTCCGGCGTACCCCCAGTTATGACGGAAGAAGACAAACGTTGTCTGTGTAAAATCCTTATCCGCGCGCCGCGAAAAAGCAGCAGGGGGAGCCGCTCGTTTTGCAAGTGTAATCGGCCCGCGAATTCGTTCTCCCCGCGGAAAATGCTCCCAGTTCGGGCATACTAAATTAATATATTCGACCTTTGAATTTTTCAACGAACGAACGGATACTTCTGTTTCATCGAAGAGCTACGAGGTATTAGACAATCGCCGAGTTCTTATTGCGTGTTAGCATTCGCGAGGGAAACCACATTTTCTGATTAGTATTCTGCAACGGAAGTTAATTATATAGTACTCGTTTAAAATATAACTCTTTTCGTATCCGATAGAAACGCGTTACAAGCGAATTAAAGCTCATGCCATTGTTTAGAGCATTTAGTTAAACTAAATTTATGTTTAATTAAACAACGCGAAAGTAAATTATCTTCCCAGGAGTATTTTTAGGATAATGGAGCATTTTTCAGATAAAAGTATCAATCACATTTTTATTCTTCCACAAGGCCGCGCGCCCATTTCCCCGCTCGCACATTTTCTACCATATCCATTACTATTCCCAGCATTATTCTTGCGGCATTAAAGAAATAAATTTTCATAATCCCGCACCTTCATCACCAGAATAAAGAATGAGCATCGCCGTGGATCATTGCGTAAAAGCAGGATGGCCGACTGTTAGCGTATCAATATAGCGCCACGTATAAACTCTTTTTCTTCCTCGGCGCGTAAGACCCCTTAATTAAAGCAGCGAAAATTAAGCCACTCCATTTGCCAACTAATCCGCGATAATTAATCTCTTCCGGGAGAACGGGCCGCGTAAGGCGCGCTCGTTCGAAAAGGCGCCTCTCTTTTTTTTTCAATGCGCCCGAGAGAGAGAGAGAGAGAGAGAGAGAGAGAGGAGAGCGCGGAAATGAATAACAGCGTGACATTTTCAATTGCGCGGAGGTGGGGCTGCGGCCGCCGTCAAGTGGACCCTCAAGTATAATTATTCATTTGCTATCTCTTCGTGAATAAATGGTCATTAGCATTCTCGGGAATCCCAAGTACGTAGGGGGCATTAAGCGGGGGAGCGCGCGGAACTAGCCCCCGCATTGCTGCGGGGGAGCTTTGGGCGCTATCAGATTGTGCGCGAAAATATTTTTTGTATTTAAAGCTGCGTTTTCGGGGAATGAGTTAGGAGCTCGTTCAAAAGGTTAAACGGTGAAATGTGGTAGTTACGGAGATAGTTCATTGTCATATAGTCGTGCGTTAATAAGCGCGTCGTTTTATCAAACGATGGTGGCATTGATTCTGTTTCTAATTAATTACGTGCGTCAAATCACGTTTGAAATCAATGCTTCCCCCGACAATTTAATATTTGCATGACAAATCGATAATACATTTGTCCATTTGGAAATTTTGACAAATTACATTTGACAAGTTCCCTGACAAATATAGAAACTTATTATACGTAAGACTATTCGTACCATCAAAGATAATTAGATATAAAATCGTAAATTCACAGCGTTAAGAGCCTTCAAGCACTAGTTACCTAAACAAAACTTTGCCGCCGCACAATTTTTCAAGCCACGTACTCGGCCTTACCTTGTATACCTTTAAATCTCGGAGCCACTTCAGAGGTGACCCACTTCCCGTCTGAAGAAAAAAAAAAAACGAGGAAGAGACTCCGGCAAGAAAATCGCATACAAACAACTCGGCGGTACGCGACACTTTTGCACAATGCCCATCCTTTACGGGTTAAACAGGGCTCGCGGCGCCTTTGATAGCGCGGTCGTATTAAGCGACTTAAGAACGGCACTTATCGCTCGCGGAGCGCGCAAGCAAAAGCTCGGCTTGTTAAGTTTTGCAGTCGCGTGCTCCTCGCGCGGTGATATAAAGCCGGGGCAGCTCGTATAAAGAAAGCGAGACCGCGCGGAGATGCCTGCAACGAGGAGAGACGAACGAGGGACATACTCACCGCAGGTGTAAATGACTTTCAGGTACGTTCGGCTACCGGGTCCGCAGGGATCGCCGAACGTCGAGTTGTTGGCGGCGATCAGGCAGCGCCGACGGCCGTGGCAGAGGTCTATCACCTTCTCCGTTGCGTAACTCGCCAGGCAAGCTGAAAATAAAGCAAGAGGAGCAATTGGGTTGAGTAAATAGTACGTCGGAGTGGGTAGAAGCGTTAAATGCTGGATTAATCAGGTTGGAAGTAATGCGAGACGAATTAGTATTTGAATCTTTTTGAATTACGCAAAAGCAAGGTGGAGAGTTTCTATATTAATTTATTTTAGTTATATTCATGTTAGTCGCAAGGATTTAGTGGTAACCTAACTATATACAAATTTGAATTGTGAAAATAACTGAAACGATGTAATCAATACTGTTAAACGAGAGCAAGGACCTCTCCAGATTCTCCAAACTAAAATGTACTAAACGGCCTGATTCCCAGCAATGCTCTCCGAAAACCGAGCAGCAGCCACCGTCGATGCACCATTCGCGTGATTGACTCCTTAGCAATAGACTCCAGCAGAGATATATATCTCCACTCCCCAGTCGCTCCTCAAATCGGGGGCCTAAAACTAAACAAGAAATAACCTCCCCCGCCCTCCGAGGGTATCAAAGCACATCGAGGCTAAGTTACCACGATCGCGATTAAAATCCATAGCCCGGCCGGAGGTTCCAATCGCGGAGCCCGATGCGTTGACGAGACCCTCATCTCGGAAAACGGACGAGAACGACAAACGTTACTTATAATAGAATGGTTCGAGGAGGCGGGTGGGGGAGGGAGGCTTGACGAGTAGTCTCCGACGTCATCCCTTTTCGTGATTCCCGTGTCAACTTAAGAGGACGAAGCCGAGGGAGAAAGTAATGACCTCTGACGGTCGGGAGGCAGGGAGACTGTTACGTCAAATAGAAATAGCTGAAATTTCTCCGACTCCGGGGCTCGATTTCTTTATGTGTGCTCTTCCGATCCGATAAGCCGTCAGAATTGCCGACGTGAGATATCGAACATTTATGTGTAACCACTCCTTTTTCTTCGGGTACTCGGGAAATGGCCTTAAAGTCTTTCGACGGCGAGAAGCTTTTTGCCGACGGATTTTTTTTGTTTTTTTTTTTTTTAAATTCTTAGCTCTTTCAAGAATTTGGATTAAAAAACATCCTTTTTACATTATGCTTCTCTTAATACTGCATCATTATTGATACTGCAATGGACGTCTGCCGTTAAATAATAATTAATACAGTTATCGTCGACGTAACTACAAAGTACTCATAAAATACCAGCTGCGCAAATGCAATTATTCTTTTTTAATGATTCTACCATGCGCAATAAAGTAAGCTCCGCATACGCATTACAAAGCAAACACCTAAATCTCTTTTTATTAAACTTACAAAGTGCATTCCGTATTTTCGAGCAACGGCAGAACTGAAATATTGTCGCAAGCTCTCGCGTGACTCTTAAGGAACGCAACAACGCGTCGCCCTTTCCTTTACGGCGCTTCGAAAGGCCCTCGCCCAAACGCGCGAGAGCGAGAAAACGCGTCGTAAACGAGAGCAAAAAGAGGAGCGCGCAGGAAGATGAAAGAGGGCAGCGGCGAGGGCCTGTAATCGAGGACGCGGAAATAGACGGTCATCCGCGAGCAATGCCGCCGTCGCCAAAGACGTTGTCCGTCGTGCAAAGCTGCGCTCGCGGCCACGGAAAATTTTATATATGCCAAGCTCGAGAAGCTGGAAATCGGTGATAAACCGGCGACCGTAAGGCGGGGGAGGTCGACTTTTATACGCCGGGGCGATTTAATTGCTCGATTTCAATGATGCACTTTCGAGGTTACGCGACGCGCTGCTTTTAAGCTCGGCGGGGATAACCGACGGGTCACGTAGGAGATTACGCTGAATTACAGCTTTAGTTTTAAGATTCGAGGAAATTCTCGCTCCTTCTTCAGCAAATGAATCTGCTACTTTGTGTAAAGAATTAGAGATGCTTCTGCTGGATTTTATGATTTAATTAGCTTTTAACAAATGCATAAAAACAGTTTTATCGCCTTGGAGAAAATTTAATGCAGCAATTTTTTCCATTAAGTGGCGGTAAATTGACCCGAAGCTGAAGCTAATGCGCAAAAATAATTGATACATTACGGAGGACGTGACTTCGCGGCGAGCGAAAGTATGCGTTTAATTACACAGATAGCTCGGGAATTCGAAAAAAAAAAAAAAATCGGCGACTCTCAGGGTAAAATCAGCCTGAAAACTTTCTCCCGGCGAACTTTACAAGGAAAAGTTTATAATGAAAAATTCCCTTTAATCTCTCTAACATCTGTTACGGCATATGACGCAGCAGAATTCGCGATGAGACGGTGTTCGGCCCCGCAGCCGCAGCCTCGAGTGTCATTTGGCTAACGATCTTCATTTTTTCCGATATTAATCACGCGGCGGGAGCCACTGGGATTCGTTTATTTTGATTGAAGGCGCGGAGACGCGGCCGACGAGATTAATGGGCGTTTTTTTATTAAAAATTTAAGTTTTCGGAATCGACGTCGGCCGAGCTAATCTTCCCTCCCGGCGCCGCGAACTTTCGCTTCAATTTTTCTTGCAAATTGCGTTCATTAGAAAATAGAAGTTTGCGCGCGGAATCCCCGCCGATTATTCCGCTTGAACTACCGGGAATTATTCGCCGAGAGAAAAATGCAACCCTTTTAGCAGATAAAAGCTCCTTCGTTACATCCTCCTGGCGTTCGAGAGAGAAGGGAAGTCTTTTATCTGCAAACTATTCCACGTGCCGAATTAATCAATAATGCGTTCCGTCCAACGCGATTTTTAAAATCGCATACAGTATCGATCGCAGAAGCCCCGCAGTTAAGAAGCTTCCAATTTTGTTTATCTAACCAGAACGGTATACGTCCCGTATATTTTAAGGAAAATTTCTACAAAAAAAAAAGAGAGAAAAGTTAATCTGATTAAATTGAAGCGGGGGAGATTTCCTCGGAAACAAATTTGCTAGAAAGCCACAGGCTAAATAGAGCTGTATACTTACTTTGCTCTTGGACTCCGCTGGGCTGCGGACACTGGAGAGACTCGTACTTGGTTCTACCGAAGGAGGCACTGAAGATCGCAACCCTGTAGTTCGGGATGCAGTAGAGATTGATGACGTCATTTTCGCACGCCACTTTACTCCTGAATTCATCTGTAAGTAGATAGAATGCACTTTTAAGCGACCATCCCAGTTAAAGAAAGTAAAGCTTTATATTTATCAAGGCTTTTACGGTCATTTGTTATTCCGCGAATTCTTGTTTAATTTATCTGTGATAGTAATAAAAGACAATTCAAGAACTAATCTGCGTCCATCCCAAACCAATCACAAAACAATTATATTAATATTTAGTATTTGTAAATTATTTAAACAGACGATTTTTCATAATTGAGAAAACCTTTACCTAAATGTTGCGTTTGATAATAAACAACGCAAATTAAATGCATCAATAATACAATTATCATAATTACACTCTTTGTTACATTGGTCGTTATATAAACATTAATAGCGAAAGCAGTTGGCTAGAAAATGGCGGGCATTAAAATGCGTGTCACCTACTGCCTACTGTATGAGCACCAATCAGGTCGCTCAGCTGTTGTAACTGCATGTAACACGTGCGTCGGCAGATACATGATGATAACTATTTCAGAGCCGGCAGTAAAGCTCCTAGATTTGTCAGTTTTATCAAACGTTTATGATTTAATAGCTTAATGCTCTCTCGCTGCACCGTTAAGAAAAGGTTTTATTTTTATACAAAATGGATTTCAAATAAAATGTTACATCTAAATTTTTAGCGGAGATGTCGAATATAATTTAGGTTTTAAATAATTAATGGGATTCTCGTATCTTGAAGCTGTTCTATTAACAATATAACGAAATATGTTACCCCCAAGATTTAATAATCGAGCTTCCTTCCAATCTTAATAATTTACTTCTCCAAGAAACCGATCAATAAGGAATTCACTTCACGTCTGCATTATAAAAAGTTCATCTAATTCAGCAGCTTCATTCCCCGGCACTTATCGGCGTGCAATCTCGGCACCTGCTCCCCACTCAAAGTAATAATGCAACTCCGAAATCGGGTCGAAGGATATAACAACAGGAAGCCTCGCGAGGGGGTGGGGGAGGAAGCGCATCGAAAAGCTAACCCTCTCTCTGGCCTGGCAAGCCAAGGGGATTTATTCGATCGCCGCGCCTCCGCAAAATCTGGCCCGCGAGAGAGTAAAAGCTTTTCTCGCCAAGAGGTAAGAAATAATTCACGACTCGCGCGTCAGGCTGCAACGCGTGCGTTTCGAAATCTGCAGGCTTCTTCTCCCCCGCCCGCCGAGGAATTATTAACGACGCGCGCAACTTTGTCCTCCGGCCGCGTAAACGGACTAGGCAAAGGCTGTCTTACTCGGGGAGGGGTTTTGCGCCCAACTGTCTCGCGCACGCCGCTCCACCGTTAATAAAACAGCGTCGCGCGCCTGAGTACGTAAATGATACAGCCCCGCGGGTAGAGTGAATTCGCGCGAGGTGTCATTGGAACGAGGAGGAAAAAGTGGGGGGGAGTTTAGCGGCGGCGGATGGCGTGTGATTTTTTTTTTGGAAGCGGGAGAACTTTTGGGTTTTATTCAAATTTCGAAGAATATGTTTGTGGGAAAAAACAAAATTATTCCTCATTTTGCCAGCTGTATCGCTTGCAACCGCAAAGTTAACCCCTTCCACTGTAAAAAGTAGAATAAAAAATTTAATTTCGGGTGAAATTTGAAATTTTAAACCAGCACGAAAGTTGCGTTAGAAAAACGTCGAAAAAATAAAAGGTAAGAGGGAAGTAGGATACGTTTTTCTTGTACCCATTTTCCAGAATATTTTTTATTTACCCGCGCTTCTGCGGCTGGAAAACGCGTTCCCCTCAACCGCCTCCTCTAAACTATCAGTGCTATCTCCAAAATAAATATCAGAACAGCCCGTATTATTTCTAAGAAAAAGCAGCTGTCTTCGAGTGCTGCGAAAAAAGGATGAGAGCACTTGTCGATCGGCTGATTTACGGGGTCATAATAATAAATAGAAAACTTACGTACGACGAGAGAGAGCGGTATACAATTCGTTTTTAGAAACTTGTAGACTCCGCGGGACTCCGTGCGGAGGACGAGTGTTTACAAAACACAGCCCGAAAAGTTTTTTACGAGTGCGGGGCGCATCTTGCCCGGAGAGAGCTTATGTGTATACCTGAGATAAAGTGTTACCGTCCAGTTTTATCGAGTCGCTGATTTATTGGGACCCGAAACTTCGCCGACTTCGGCATGTTATTGGGTCGGCTCTCTCTCTCTCTCTCTCGAATACAAGCGAAATTACAGAGTCGTTGCTCCATAAATCCATAAACTTGTTTGTCCGAGAATCGCTACACTTTCACCGCCGCCTTAAATTTTCCTTACGCGACGCGAGCCGTCAATTAAAGGGAATATTCATTTTTTTTTTCCGAGCGCCACTCGTCATCTCGAGTTCCCTCGCGTTATTTATTAGCGCGAGCGAGCGGTAAATTTAGTTAGAGTCCCGGTGGCTAGAGACTGTCTCCGGGATGCATCTTAATTAAGAGCGCGGCCAATTTTCGTTTTAATATCTCTCTCGGCCAGGTTGTTTTAAGCACCTCTTTTTATATACGCCCGCTTGATGTACGGCTTTCGATAATTGAAAATCTGCATAAAATATTTTGAAAAATGGAGCTGATTTATTTGAGGTATTAAAGTTTATTAAATTTATATTGTATATTAATTTTATTAAATTTATGGTTTATTATTTTATAATTAAATACTATACTATAATTAAATATACAATCGCATTTAATATACACTGGATGTAATTTAATACTGTGCAGTTGCGAAAAATATTTGCATCACATTTTAAGGTCTAAACGATGAAATTCATAAAACGACCAAGAAAATATTTTCATGAATTATTAAGGAATAATTAATTAGGAATTCAGTCGGCGGTAATTTTCGCGAATTTTCATCTGAAAAGTTCATTAATACCATCGTTCGAATTTTAACAAGTGACTTAAACATTTATGATTAAATTTAATACAAAACAATGCGATTAATTATCGACGGGCACTACGAACAAAACCCAGATTTTCCCCTTCGCATCAAAATGCATTCAAGCTCCTGTTTCCCAATCAGCACTCGAGTCATTAATTAAAACTCTTTTCAATTAATTGCGAATCGCAAGTGGAAACAGTTAAAGCGCAGTAATGCGCGTTATATTCTACGGCTCGTTATGCAAATATTTTCTCGCGTTTTCTCCGGCCAGCCAGCGTTCTTTTATTTTTTTTTCCTTCCTCCGACGATCGCAATTTGCATAAGCATGAATTCTTCTGCATACAGAAATAAATAAAATTTAGCATCTCTATATCTTTTAATAAAATGAGATGTAATAAAAGCGCATGCTTTCTTAATTGAAACACAAATTAAAGCTCCTGCTTAATCTTGCGCTTTTTAAGCTTCATTTGGTTAATCTGAAAAATTACGGAGGACGAGCCGCTATTCATCTCCAAGGTACAAACAAAGAATTGAATTTAAAAAGAAGCACTCTTGCAACGAATACGTATCAATGAACGACTCCGATCAAAGCAACGTGCCGAAATTTATCAACCCAGAAAATTAGCACACCGCGCCATACATCTCCATTAGCCGACTAATTATGAAAATTCCTCGCCTCAACAGGCTCTAAATCCAGCTGTCGAAAGGCCGCGAGCATAATTTTCATTACCCCGGCCCCCACGCGATATTGTACAATAATTCCGAGGGCGTTATGCATAATTCAGCCCCGCCGCGGCGAACGCTCGCCGCGCGCGGCGCCGCGGCAACAAGTCCCCGAAAGAACGCGAGCCGCCGAAACGCGAATTCAATTGCGGGGCAAAAGGGACCCGAGGAGAATGAGGCCGTGATTGCCCCAGGTGTAACGGCGTGCCCGGGCGAACATGACGATTACACGCGGAGAGCGCTGAATCACGCATGCCAAATGCAGCGGCGCCCCCGTCGCCTTGCCGCCTCGCAGCCGCAAATTCATTTGTCGACAACACGTGTCACTTATTGCGAGGCGTGCCGTACGTGCGGAGCGCGAGAGCCCGAAGCCGGCAGCTATTAATTGCCGCGGAGACTAATCGACCGGGGAGAAGAATTGTCGACGGGGGTGTACGGCTGCGAGGAAGGAGTCTTTGGCTTGTAAGTTTTTTGTATTCGGAGTTTTAATGTTGCGTCGAGAGTCGATGCGTCAGTGCTGCGGATGAGGTGAAGTTTTTAGTTTAGGTTATTCTGAAACGAGTTGAAGGTATGACATTGTGTAAAGCTTTTGGGATATTAGGCAATTAGATTATTATTGTAAACAAATACATGTGAATAGTCTGATTGTTGTGCCTGCACAATGTTAATTAGCAGCAAATTTGAAACTTACTAATTAATTATGACCTGCAAATCCCGAGCAAAATAAGCTATTTTTTAACAGAACGCTCTGTCATTCCTTGTATTTATTTCAAACTTTTATCACAACAAATGTTCTCATTCCAAACCCACATCTCTGCCCAGAACGCGAGGAAATGGCTTATTAATTGAAAGAGCTCCCCGGCACTCGTAACTCACAATAAAGCCCATAATAAAAAGCGTTCATGCCCGCTTCTGGGCAATAATGCACAAGCAGAGATGGGATATCGGCGTTATGATATCCGACGGAAAAACGTCTTGTCCCTGAGGGCTCCGCATAATCCACGTAAATTCGTCAATTTGCAAGTCCGCGCGTTCGCCGCCTTCTTTTTTTTTTTTTTTTTTTTTCGGTATGTATAACGGCGCGCCACCGACGTGCCGCTCGGCATCCGTAATGAGGGGATCGATCGAAGGAGTACCCCCTATTGGATATCAGCGAGACTGCCTTCACTTAACTGATATCCCCGGCCGAGGCGACGTCGCAGGATGTAAGCTGCTGCATATATATATATATATATATACGTGTATACGCGCCGGGAGTCGATGCGATATTTATTTCTCGATAGGGCCGCCGGAATGAACAACTGGCTGCAGAATCGCGATGCAATATGCCTTTTTTTTTAGAAGCGAGCTTTTTTTTTTTTTATTTTTTTTTTAGAGCGGTGGAGATCAATCCCCGAAGCTGTGGATGGGTTGTTGGAAGGATGTAACGAGAAACATTATCTGTTTTTTGCGCGAAATTCGATAGGTTTTTATGCCACGGGACTTTGCAACGAGAAAATGTATCGAATGAACTTCGTTCTACTTTCTTTGGTTAAAGAAGTGGAAGTAAAATTTGATGCTTTTTATCAAATTACAGTCAACAACAGTGTCGTTCCGTTAAAAATATAAAATGTCACAACTCGTCTAGATAAAAATAAAACCTTTTTAAATCTACCAAATAAATTATCATACATAAATAATTATTGTATGGTTAGACAGAAGTCGCTTTTATTATTTTTGCTATTAATAGCCCGACTTGACATTGATTGAAATATCTTCCAGGAGATAAAACTAAAGGATTTCAAGAAATTATTTTTGTATCAATACGCGATAACGATATCTATATACGCACAAATCCATTATTCGATTCTGGTGCTTGAAGTCACGTTTATCTCTCGATAACGACACGTCACTTTTCGTAGAAATAAATAACAAGTTGTAACCTGACCGTATAGCAAGTTTATTTTACTTTATTTTTCTAACGCAAACTGAAGTTTAAAAATTCAAAACAAAAATAATACAATTTTCATGCTTTATTATAAAGATAAATATGTAATAAAAACGCAGAAAAATGCTCATCAGATTATACTTACAAGGACGGCACTTGTAAAGGACCTCAGTGTACTTTGGCTTGTCTGGACATGGATCGCCCATCTTTGGACTAGTGTTGAACGTACACTGACGTTTTTTCTGACATACCTCTACCACAGTCTGCAACAGTGAATGCTAAAAGATTCTGTTAGATTATTTGCTACAAATGAAATATTAAGTTATTTCTTAACTGAATTATATTTATAAATATTATACGAGGTTCAATAAAAACTCAAAAATGATTCCTTGTCCTTTTCATATTTAAAAAGATACATACAAATCATAATTGATGATGGTAAGTGTTCAACCAAATCATTAATTTTCATTAATCATAAGCGGATCTTGATCAAAGCACTTGTATACTGCATTCAAGTTAAAACTTTAAAATTTTTTTTTCTTTTTTTTTTATCTTATTTAACGTCGACTTTTACGCTACCTTACGGCTTGCCAAATCGCGACGGGACAAACGGCTTATAAAGGTGACTTCCGAACCACCTGAGCTTTGATGTTATTAGACACTTGTAAATACATGCAGTGGTGTCCACATGTCAGTTTTGCTGGAGACCGGGATCAAACCAGAGACATTCTGGTTAAAGGACCGGTACTCTACCAACTGAGCCATCGCTGCTCAACTTTAAAATTAGTTTACAGTTACAGATTGGGTTTCTACTTAGCCTAACTTTTCAAATCGTATGATATTCACACTTTATAGCTTTTTTGATACTTTTCACGAAATTCAATGTGCGGTATACAATCTTTCGACTCATTTTAAATCGTCAAGTTGAATACGATTTGATTTATTTGAGTAATCTCGTTCATATGAATCGTAAATTCGAAAAATTTTATTAAAAAATTCGTTAAACCGTAAAAAACTTTTGATTTATTCAATTTTTTTAATTAAATAAAAAAGACTACATTTTTAATAAGATTTTGTTTTGTACGCTCACTTCGGTAAACGTATATATAATATTAATAATAATTAATAATAATGAACAAAAAAGGCACATGTATTCATAAAATTTCATTTGCGGGGATTAAAACATTTTCAGAAATGTACATTTTAGTAAAAACTGAAAACTAGTAGTAAAGTCCACGTATAGTCAGCCAAATCAATAAAAATTGAAAAATATTTATTAAATTACGTCTAGAACTGTGCAATACTTTTCCCAAATTCTCATTGTAATAAATCGAGTCGAAAATGAAGGTATCACCGCGAGTGTTGAAAACACAATGTCGCGGAGAAATTCAATACCTCGCTTCAAGCTTTTCCTTGCACGCCGTGAATCTTAAGTTTCATTATTAAAAGCATTTATTAATTTAACAAGAGAGGTTTACCGCAGGAGAGAAGCCTCGAGACCTTACATTTCATTTCAAGGCTCCTCGCTTTCTATGAAACTTTACTTACATAGTCACCCCTTGGCTCTATGCTTTCAAAGCAAGCATTCACATGGAAAAGATTTGACGCATGAATTTATCATTATTAGGCGCTTAGTTTCGAAGAATATGTGAGAACGCACTATTTTTTGTACCATAAATGGTTGAAATTTGAAAATTAAGATTTTAAAACGTAATCTTAAAGACAGATAATGTACGCGTAACATTTAAGGTAAACAAATTTTGACAACCAGTTTGGACGTTATTCAGGTATCCGAAACACGATATTATACGCGGCTTTAAATTTTCCGATGACGAGAAGATCCGGCTGAATGGCGAGAAAGATAGTGGTGGTGTAGGATAATTTCCTCAATTTTCAAAGGAAAACTTTCTTTAGTTGTCATGAAGAAAAGCCGCGTCTTACCTACTTTAGTTTAAACACGAGGAAATTACGTTCGACCAGTTCTCTACCTGCTTTGCGGTAATAAGAAACAGCTTTTAATTACTCGCAATCCGGCGCAGACATTCCTCCTACCCCTTGCAAGTCTCCCTTTCTCTTCCCTCTTCCCCCCCCCCCCCTCTTTCTCTTTTTATTGAATTTGAGTTTTAATTGGCTTACTTTAAAAGCCGCAGTTAAATTTTTAATAGAGGATTAACCCCGGCATTCCTACCCAAAAATTCTCTAGTATTTGTAGATTGTATAGGACCGTAATAATTGATTTATTACAAGATAAATGTTCTAATTGAATGAATCCGTGATCTAATGATGGTTGATCTAACGATGGAATAATTTTATTTCATTATTCAAACAAAGATGAATTCAAGAATAAATTATTTCTTTAAGGACATTAACTTTTATACTTCTCGCTTTCTTCGAAATTTCAAGAAGATTTTTGCATCTTTTAAAGATTTCATAGAAGTATTACAATGTCCTTATACATAAATTTAAAGTTGTTTCATTCTTTTAAACTTTGCTCTCGCCTTTACATATTTAAGCAAACTACTTTTTCTTTGAGCACAAAAAGGACCTGTTTTCTTAAAAAATTTGTATAAAACTATAACCCTTAATTTTCGCCCATTATCTTACAAAATTACGAAAGTAAAAAGTTACAATTGACAATTTATCACTCAACTCCGACTTTTCTCGAAGTTTTTACATTATCTATACGGCATTGCCACGCGTTTCGGCAGAAAAAATAAAATAAAAAAAATGCCTATATACCTTCAAACGGCACTTAATCCCCAATCACGAAAGAATCAGGGAAAATTGAATAACAAGTCCTGGGTCCGTAGCGGCGGGAACAAAGAGCCCACCTGACTGATCCTTTCATTCCACGCACCCCTTTGTTTGACGTGTACAGCCACACTTAAGACTCGACGAGGCGGAAGTGGAACGCAGAGAGAAAGTTCGCGTCGCGGCGGGGACGTTAGGTAAGATTTCCGTGATTCCGCGCGTGCGGCACTTTCTCTTCTTTTTCCTCGATCTCGAGCTCGCGTGAAAAGCCGCCGCACAAAGTGCTCGCAGGCGGCGTAAAGTGCCGTGAATAGAATGCGTCGAGCGCCCGGCTGATATCCTCGAATTAATTTCAATTCTTCCTCGGAGGGAAGGTAGAAAACGTAATCTGACTCTTTCTCTTTTATTTCGCTCGAGGATTGCCGTCGCCGCTTGCTTTCTTCGACGACGGGCGAAGGCTTTGCGACTGACGTTTTACTCTATTTCGATGGAAGATCGCTAATTATTTTTGCGCCCGTCGATTTGTGTCGTTCGGTGAATGTACTCTTTGTTCTCAGTTAAAACTTTTTAGGTTCTTAATTAAAGTAAAAAATAATTGAAAGCTGAAAAAATGGAATCATTTTTCCACGAACTGTTAATTTTAATAACGTAAAGGAAACTTGAAATATAAGAAGATTCATCGACAGTTCTTCTCCAGTCTCTGAAATGAAATCAATATTATTATCAATATAAAACTCTCCATTTTTACACAGTGGCAAATAAAACAGACGAGACTGCCTAAGTTAAAAAAGAAAACCGCCCGAGAACCCGTACAAATACACAAGTCATTATAAGTTCGTGTCTCCGGAACAATTGCATTCGGGATGGGGAGGGGGGGGGGGGGCCATAAAATTTGCAGCGCAGACAGCAGTAGAGCCCCGCCGTCGAGGAATTAAATCGGTCATTACCGTCACAAAGCAATTCGGACTGGATTTAAGCGTGCATAACGACGAGCTCGTTACGTTAGGCGAACGCGTGCGCGGGACCGAAAGTCCGCCCGACGAGTTAAACGGATGAAGTGCCGAGTGCCTCTTTTATCCGGCGCGATAAAGGCCCGCCCCCGGGTTATGGCTCGTTTGTCAAAGGAGAGAAAAAAAATCCAAGATTTACGTTTATGTCCCGCGGATCATTATCGAACTTCTTAATGTCGGCCGCCGGAGAGGGATGAGCCGCGCCGAGTTCGGGTATTATAGTCTATGTAGCTGGTGGCGTGTGCTTGCTTGTAACGGTGGCCAGAGAGTTGGCTTTGATTAATTTTTGGAGCTCGGCAGATTTTTCCAGAAAATTTGCGTTTGCTGAAGAGTTATAAAGTATTACGGTTTTTGAATTATATTAATATTTCTAGAAAAAAGAATTTATGAAGTAATTTCATGAACTGCTATATAGTAATTTATAAGGTTCTCCATAATAACTTTGTGCTCTTACGTCAACAGTTTATTGGATTATTTATCAAATACTTAGCCTCTCAGTAACCCTAGAGCTTTGACTGAGTTTTCTCATCGTCAAAACTTTGTTCAGTTTAGTATTACACCTAGACCAAAACTCTTCGGAATAACCTAGATCAGTCAATCTCGCATCTCAAAATTTATCTGCTTTTAAAACAAAAACCTCGCGATTCTCATTAAAACATTATTTACGACAAAGATTTCAGATTTAGTTCACGTTTGTTATTTAACTTACGCGATCTTCATATTTGTTTTGTGCCATATATCGGTGGGTGTTGCGATGATCTTCCAATACTTTTTACTTTTTTAGAATGCTTGAGAATAAACAAAAAGTCTCCCTATTCTTTCTCAAAGAACTCACGAATGAGATTGAAAATTTAAAAAAAAAACCGCAATATCGATTTCACGAATCCATCGACTCGAAAGCAGTTCTATTCTTTTCTAAAAGCTCTAACATGATTATCCATTTTGCCTTAAACTACCTTTAATCAATATTATTTCCTCTGCAGAACCGATGCTAAAATGTACCTGCGCAAGCATTAATCGAATCGCCAATCAATAGCTTTCCCTGTCTAGGCTTATCTAAAATGCGCAATAAGTAAGCGAACCGAAGCGCAGAGGCGGCGGCGGCGGCGGCGGCGGCGGCGGCAACAATTACGGTGAAAATTGGCAAGTGCAAATGTCCCCGCGGAATTGAACTCCTCGGCTCCTACGTGCGGGACCGATGCGCCGACGAGACAATTCGACGCAAATAACCGAGGCGCCAATGTTTAACTCCCGCGCAGCCTAGGAGGCCAAGCCCATTTCTCTTAATTCAATTTATTCGCCGAGGGCTTGGCGGCGGTGACGATTTCCCGGAAAGAAAAAAAAAAGACTCGCCCGCGCTCCACTTTTCCGCGCTCTCGATTTTTCCGAGCTATTGGCTCGCTCGACGCGAGGAGCTGTGCGGGCCGCCGCCGCGGCATGCTCAGGCTGAATTTATTTAAATTTTATTCCCGCTTTAATGAAAAGTGTGCTGCGTATATTAATGGTTTACTTCGAGCATAACCTCCGTTCGATCGCAGGAGAACATGCATTTTTTATGGAGGATTTATTTGAAAAACATTTTGCAATTGTTAGGCGCGCTTGTCTCGATTGTTGACAGCTTTTAAGCTGATCTGCATTAGTTAACTTTTTTCTTTCAATTTCAAGTTGAAAGATTTTTTGATCCACATTGTGAGCTGTCGGTGTGCTTTATGTATATTCTTTCATTAATTAATCAACTCTAAAAATTACTTGAATATGATGAATTATTAATAAAGCATTATTTACATGAATATCTTACTGTTTGTTTTTTTATTACTGTTTCAGCCTCAAAAGCAACACACAAGTATTTAAAATTAGAATACTCTATAAAGCAACAATAATGACATTTTTAATCACAATCCTAATCACTTTTTTAAAACTACATCGAACGTTAATCTGGGAACAAGAACTTCAAAGCTTTTCATTAAAAATTATTAGAAGAATATCACGTTCTGAATTCTGTTCGTTAGCGCGTGACTGCGAATTCTTGGAAGTGATCGCAAATGCATTGCAAAGCGCGTATTGGAGCCAATTATGCCGGCTACATCTAAATACGTTGGAAATAGCGTCGTGACTCATAATTCGCGCTTCATTACTACTTTCACTTCTTCTTTTAATTCAGTAAGCTCTTCAACGCAAGATAGAAATATTTTGCACAAGACTCAGCGACTTTAAACGAGATTAATGGCTTCTATTTCTGAGATAATAAAGAGGACGAAAGTAAAGAATTGGTGAAATTTCAAGACCCCTTCGCTCGCGACGGCGCTTGTCAAAAGAATATGCCGGAAGATCATGTAATCCGCGTCATTGCGGCCGAGTAAAAAAGTTCGGTAGCGACTCTCCCGCTTCCGGTAAGAGTCTGGCGTGTCAGAAATAAATGGCCGGCTCTTCGCTCGAAATTGCCGGCCATTGCGAGGCTCTTTCGCGAGCCATATCCGGACGGGAGACATGAATTTCCGACGTAAGACTAAAACTACCCCGCGAGCGCAAAAACTATTTTACATGCGTCGTTGAAAAAGTGCTTTATTCACTCCGGGAAGGGGGCATCCATTAATATTGTGCTCGTTCGTCACTACTGCACGAGGGAGTGGAATTTAAAAAGTATTTTTCAAGCGGCAGTATTTAATAATCAAAATGAATTCAATAGTTTTGTTCAACGTTGGAAGAAAATAATTTTTATCAAAATAATAATAATTTTGTAAAAGAGGGCGAAAATTTAAAATATTATTATAGAATTTGTAACGACTTATATCGTTAAAATGGAACTTGATAATATTTTCTGTTTTGAGTTTGAGTAGTAGAGACCAAGTTCAGTCAGCCATACAATATACTTGCGTGCCAGTGCCGCGCTGAAAGGTATTGGGACTGATAAAGGTGCCAAGGTCTATAAATAAATTGTGAGCAACTACAGATTAAACGAAAAAAAGGAAACCAGGTCCTATATGAGGTTACTGGCATCAGGTAGAAGAAGTCGCCGCACTTACCTCGTTTCCGAGCGTTCAGCGCAACTTGCACAAGACCTGCACATAGCAATCCGTCCTAGACAGGGATATCAGGTAAAGTGACCCCGAGAGCCTCAATCCTTATACATATTTTTTTCGGATTTTAATCCAATTATCGATTTCGCATTATTTGTTTTTCTTACGGTTTTTACTTTCTTAGAGCGCTTACAATTAAACGCACGTGTTATCATCGTGTGCATCGCGGTGCGCGCATTCGTTTGACAGGTCGCGCGTCGCGGTTGCATTTTTTTTTGTTTGCGATTTTTCCGTGAGTAAATAAGTTCTTATTTACTTCCATATTATTTTCTTCGCGCCGCAGTATGTAAATTATGAGTAATCTGTAAATAACGACCCGAAGCTCTCTGGTCGTTTTCAATATGTGCCTGGGTGTTGCAGTGCTTCTACCAGTCACGCAGTACTTGTATTTCCAAGAAAGACTGATTAAACCGAACCGCACTCGAAAATCTTTAAGTAAACTCGTAACATAAAAGACAAAGCAGAGAGGAAAAGGGTGGAAGCTTAATATGAAGTTCGGACGACACATCTCGAAACTCATAATGTCCAAAGTTTGCTCTCTCGATGCGCGTAACCTCCTCCGAAAGAGCTTTTACCCGCACGTCCGCGAATCCGCGAGTCGAAGTTCCAGCTGGCAATCCGGTGATGGCGGAAAGACGGGAGAAACAAACGAACCTCGGAATGATGAGTGTACGGCGAAAGAGATGGACGAAAAAAAAAAAAGGGGGAACGAAAAACCCGGCGTATATCCGCGAGCTTTATGATCACGTACGCACACAATGCCGGCACCGCTCGTATACGTACGCGAAATATGAAATCGATATACAGTCTCTCGATGAACCGCCAGATTTCTATTGTGCCGCCACAGCTGGCCGAACTTACAGGAGGACGACATCCGAGATGGGTAAACAATATATATCTCTGTATGCGCGAGCAGAAGCTCGTGATATCGAATTAATCTGGCCCGGGGAGTAAGATATTTCGTCGACGATGATATTGCGAGCCAGTTTCCTCCCTCTGCCGCTCCTGTTTTTTTTTTTCTTCTTTTGTATTTTTGCGCGGACTGGGGAAGGGAAGGAGCCCGTTTGGCTACGTTCGAGTTAGCGACGTATCTGGATGAGAGATCAAGATTTGTAATAATGGCAGGAGTCGGAGTTTATGTATGAATCATTGATCTCCGGAATGGAATAAGCGAACTTTCGTATAACTTCGGATAGCATCTCTCTCTCTCTCTCTCTCTCTCTCTCGAATGTTTTCGAGGAAGAATCGTCTTTTGTGACTTCTTATAATCGATGAATATTTTATTACTGAACGGTTGTTTTGTTGGTGAATAATGGCTCTGATTTTTAATCGTTTTATAGGACTTAACTTTAATTAGAAGTTTTAGTATTTAAATATTTAATCTAAAAATATTGTACATTCACATTCATACTTTAGGGCTCTCATCGTTTTTCTAAAAAAGCTTTCAGCTTTTGCATAAATTAAATTTCTAAAAGAGACTTTAATTTGTTATGCATCTGCTTGTTTGAGAAATTAAACGTATTTTAGAACTCTGGAAGTAATCGTCGGCGATTACATTTTACATGAACGTGCAAAATGTCACCCTGCAATTGACAAATCATCAGATGACTACTTTTTAAAAAATATTTTTTAGAATATCGAGAATACTTCCATTCAGTAATTTCGATTCAATAACGATCTAAAAAATTGTACGACACAACATTTTTCCTTGTTTCGTTCATATAATACCACGTTTGTGCAGAAATTATCGGATAGAGAAGACCGAATTCCACGGGAGATAGGAAGAGAGTAGAAAAACAAATTGTCGCGACAGTATAAAAACGGAATGTGAACCAAATCACAGAGCAATATGTACTATTTTATTGAGGTCTCTTTGTCGAAAGTTTTAAATTCTTTGGTTGCATTGAAAATTTCTGTTCGCTTGATTAGTCCAAAACGCGATATTCTCCATTAAAAAAAAGAAAAAGAAAATGCCTTGTGTTTCTGCAAATTCTCTGCATTTTTTACCAGCCTGGAGATAAAAATTGAGATTTTTAGCAAAATTTCGTTGAAACTCAGATCTTTAAAACGGCAATATATAACATGGAGGTATGATAAAAATATTGATTTTTACTTTTTGATCGGCTCATAAGAACAATTTGACCGGAAGAATTTTTAACTTTTTATCAAAGACCAACTTATATTTCTTCTTTATTATAAATTTTTTACCAACTTTTTATCCTTCAAAAGTGAACCTCCACTTCTCTGAAGTTTTCAATACAGTGAGTTTTAATTAAAACTTGGTAAAAACGTAGTTTTTGATTCAAAGAGTTCGAGGGAATCAACGTAAAATAATTAAGATAAATTTAATGATCCTCATTAATTTCTTGTAATTTAAAATATTTTAGAGTAGCAGAAAGAAGGGTAATTAAATTTTTCATCAGTTTTGCAGAATTCCAAGCATCAATTTACTAATACTTTCTTGTACTTTTCTATTCTCAAACAGAATTTTTTTATTTTTTATTTATTAAAGCACCAATTATTAACCCAAAATTTTCATTTCTTAAAACATCCAAACGAAAGGTCTTTCTTAAAGAAAGACAAAGGTTCGTTCGAAAGCGATTTTTTTTCCTCTCTCATTCCGCACTCTTTGCAAATTCAAGTGTTCTGTCGTCAGGTCTCGCCGACGAGGAGAGGCGGGCGTACAAAAAGCCTTTGAAGGTCCACGATTTCGCAGGTTTACCCTTATGTCAGGTACATCGTGGCGTGTTTACTTTAACTTTTGCTTTGTTGCCGTCGACTCTCTCCTCCGCCCCATTCTTCTCATCGCAGATTGAATCGTGCACGAAACAAATCCTCCTTCTGCTTTGCCTTGAGAGGCGAGCTCGACGAAAAATTGCGAGCTTTTTCTTTAAGAGGAGGTTATGAGAAGTGCAGAAAAAGCTGGGGGCGAAATGCTGCGACAAAGCTCAGTAATTTTGATATTATTGTTGCGGAGAAAACTGCTTTGATAAGTGTAATGATCTTTTTATTATGCTATCAAAAAGTTTTTATTGAGTGGCTATGGAAAAGGAGATTTGATGTTTTATTCGAATTTAAGCACAGATTAGACGAGGCAAAATAATCGGAATAATTATTTTGACAAATATAAGTATTCAGTTTTTTGAAGCTAAATAGAATCTAGCAATATTCTTTTCAATACTACAATTGAAAGCTTCGGAAAACTAAAATTAACCGGTCACAAAAAAGGATCGATGAAAAGTGCAATTCAAATATAAGTAATATAAAAAGAATGGAATAGATATGAATTCTGGTATGTGTGTAAAAAAAGTAATAAAACACTCAAACTGTATGTTTTTTAGAAAAAGCAATCGTGAACAGTTATTAATATTCGAAAATCGAAAATCCCAGATAAAATTTTTAAATGAATTGTAGTCACGATTTCGTTTAAACGTAAAAATGTTACAGCAAACTTTATATTAAAACAAAACTGTTATCATTTAACAATTTTGATATTATGAATCACCAAAAAAAAAAAAAAAAAAAAAAATATTTTTCCGTACAATTAATGAATCTAACAAGTCGTAAAAATCGCCGCAAAATGTAAAAACGAGAAGAACGTCAAAAGCCAAGCCGGAACAATGACTGTAACAGACGACATAATAGAAGCATTTCACTCGAACTGCGAAAAAGGAAGGCGCAGCGGTAAAGGAAGAAAAAAAAGAAGAGAGAGGACCGCGACAAAGGAGCGCGCAGAGGAGAAACAGCCGCGGGAGCAGCGTGTCCCATCCGCAAAACGGCGGGGGGAAAAAGCCGCGGGAAAGTCGCCGGTCGTATGCCCAGCCGGCGGGAAATTTCTTCGGGCTAAATTCGGCCGCAGTTGTACACCTCGTTTTTTTTGTCTCTCTTTTTACAAAGCGACGCGCCCCGCTTAAAATCTTCGCGAGCGCGCGCACGCGGTCAGGAAGCCAACTGACCCGAAAGGGCACTCCGATTTTCCTCCGTCTCTCGAGGTAAGAGGGGGGAAAACGAAAGGAGGAAATGCGTCGAGCGGCGGAAAGGAAAAAGTGTAAATAAAAAGAGACGGAATTGCGGTGTTGCGGCTCTCTTTTGGAGGATTTTAATAGTTCCTTTTGTTCCTTCCCTTTCGGTCGCCAACTTCCTGCCTTTAGACAAGCATATTTCAAGTTTGTTACTTCTTCAAAGTACACGATTTTCATTTCTCCGTAATTGTGTTCGTGCTAACAATCGCCCATTAGTTTGAACTATTAAGAGCACTTTTTCACCTGGACACAATAAGGGCGTTTGTTTTTATTTATTCTTTCTGGCAAAAACTGAATATTTTTTGCTGCTTTACAATTTCAAGCTGGATGTTATCAAATAAGTTTTTCTCCTTTTTTGAGCTCAATAAACTTAGGACGTTTTAATTTAATGCAGTAGCACTGGTAAAAAACTTGTTGATTAATGAAATTTAATTTAAAATGAAAAATTCTAACCAAAGAACGTTACATTAAATTTTGGTCTGACCAAACGCAAAAATTTCTACTAGGCAGTGTAAAATACTGTCTTCATGATATTTATTCGCGACTGAATGATTAATCTTTTTCACTCAATTAATAACAATTACTCCATTCTATGTAACAATCTGAAAAAATGTTTTGTACGGCAGTGGTTTGACAATAGTGTCGGTGCGGCAAAATAGTGTGGCGGTAGTGCCGCTCTGGACACTCCCACACTACAAATAAATTAATAAATGAATTGCCTGCGATAATTTTGCAAAGTCTGGGGAAAACTTTAGCAAAGTGGCCGCTAGGTGGCCACTACCTTTCAGCGCTACTTCCATAATAAAACTGGAGACCAGATTGTAAAAAGTTTTCCATATATTTTTCCTAGACCAGGGCCGCACCAAGGCCGTAATGAGATCAAAAATGCGGAAAAAGTGCGAGAAAGTGTCCAGAGCGGCACTACCACACTATTTTGCCGTACCAATGCGGCACCTCTACAAGATCACTGCAGTACAACAAATTTTTACACGAGTTATGATAAATTTTGGACTCTGGTGACAACACTTTCCAGTAGAAGATTACACGGTATTGATCAGAATTGAAATAGTCACTGAAATAAATGTATAAATACCTGATTAGGCCAGTCGCAAGTGGTATTGAGCAGGTTCTCGGCGATCATTGGATCGGTGGTGCTGCACTTTCCGCTGCTGTCGACGGTCGCGCGACCGTAACGCGCCACCGTCACCAGAATGTTCGTGCCGATCGGGCACCTGAGCGTCATCCACTCCTCGTTACAGGTCGCCTGCTGATATGTCTTCAAAGTGCCCGCCAACAGACCTGCATCGCATCGCCGTCCAATCAGCAGCGAGCGCCGCGGAAATGTGAAATGCGTTTTTAATGCGGCGTTAAGGTTTTAATTAACGCGGTGCGTTGTCGGTTGAAGATCGCGCAATGAAAATTGCAATCAAGAGGAATGAACATTACGAGGCACGATTCCGAATGATTGTCATGCAAATTTACAAGGATTTAATTAACGAACAGCGGCGCGTTATTAACATTCGAGAGATCGACGAGAGAGGATGAAAGTTCGATTTTAAAAAAAAAAAAGACAGTTAATTATCGCGGCGAACAATACATCGGTTTTTAATTGAAACATCAGTAAGCGCGTATCACGAAACGCGACAGTGCGTGAATTTTCGCGGCGTGTGATTGACGCGAGAAGAAAAAGCCGGCGTCACGAGCAGGGAAAATGCGACGCGTCGGAAAAGAGGCGAGAGAAAGAGAGAATTTACAAAAGCGCGGAATTATTTTTGGGATTATGATGAGAGGAATCGCGGTAATGCAGTTAACGATCGTCGGTTAGCCAGCGGTGTGTTTTTCATTGCGTCCATCGCCGCGTCATGATCACCATGGCAGCAGCAACCGCGGACCAGGAGATCGTTTGTCGATGAGTTTCGGTGTTTTTTTGCAGGCGCAACGTGGCGGACATGAAAAAGAAGAGAAAAAAAAACGGGTTCGTTAGTAACGTCTACGTGTTTTTGGCAATGTGTTTTGTTTATTTTGTTTGCGTTGATATTCAAATCGTGATTTTTTTATTGTTCTATTTTTGTAAGGAATACACAGAAATTATTTGGTTACTTATATTAACAATTGTTATTTAATACAATAAATGTACATTGATGTATTCCATTTTTTTTTAAATGTTACTTTTCTTGACAAACCATTACATGTTTTATATTATTTTAAAAATGTTATTGCCCTTTAGTATATATATTAATATTAATATTAATAAAAATCCATTAAAATAATGGAAACCATTACATATTACATTATCTGTAAATTAAAAATTAAATTATATAAATCTGTAAATTAAAAATTAAATTATATAAAATAATATAAAATATGTAATGGTTTCCATTATTTTAATGGATTTTTATTAATATTAATATATATATACTAAAGGACAATAACATTTTTAGAGACATAAATATTGTAAGAGAGAGAAAAGAGAGCGAGGCAAAGAGAAAAAAACTTAAAAGAGAACGGTCGGAAAAATCGCGCTTAGAAAAGGTTGAACCCAACGTAGAGGAAAATGAGTTGCCTCTACGCCGGCCGCGTCACGGCGATCGCAAAGGATCGTCCGGGGACGCCTTTTCCCCTTCCCGATCACAAAAGTGATTATTAATTGAAGGGGCACGGGGCGAGTTAGCTGGGCTATCTCGCGGATGGCGACAGTGGGCCAAGAGGAGGGCGACCGTTGCTAGCGAATATTATTTGCCATGAAGATTTATTTATTAAAAAGTTGAATTAGAATCTCGACTCTGCTCTGTTCGATCTCAGTTTTGTTTCTGCATTCTTTCTGTACAACTCGAGCGAGTCAGATCGTTTAAAAACCTTTCTTGAGTTTGTAAGATTTGAAAAGATTTAATAGTTATTGAAATAAAAAACTATTTTACAATTCTAAAACATTATTGTCTATTTATAAAAATTTGTTCAAAACAAAAATTAAATCGATAAGAAAAAAGTAATATTAAGTTCATTTGTTCATTTAATGTAATAGCCTGAATAATTAAGAAGTTTTATTATTCAACTGAAAATGTTTTTAAAATGAAATTGAATACCAGCTTCATTATGCGCACATAAAAGCTTTTCTTCTTACAGAATTTTATTCATTTAGAGATAATACGTATTTACGTAATAAATTCAGTAATACAAAAAACATGTTCTGATAATTTTAAAAATTATTTCCAACGGAAAATTATTTCTAACGGATTCTTCTGACGATGAGTTGCATCTCATTTGTAACTGAATCCTTAACATAAATACAAACTGGACTAAATAACAGATTGAAATAATTTTTGCGCACCGCGATAAATACAGACTAACTAAAAATAATAACCCCTCGATAATTTATATGCAGCAGAACTAAAAACAACACAAATGCTCACCTAAATCCCCGAGCTCGATAAATAATCGGATAATTCAAAAACAAAAAAAAAAAAAAACAAAAAAAAAAGGATATAGCTCGAGCGGGGCGATTAAAAATTAAAAAGTGCCGATAACGGTCGAACGGCATTTATTTAGCAGTTTCCCCGAAAATGTTCGCTCTCCCCTCGGCCGTTTCTCCTCTCTGGAAAATCACACATCAGAGGATTTTCTCCGATTTTTTCGGCGATACCGTCTGGGGCCGGCGAAAGCGACGTACCGGCATAATTTACGAGCGTATTATGGTAATTCGTTAGCCGGAACGCGCGGAGCGCCGGCAGCCAGGAGTGCGTTATTTACGATGAATCGCGGCTAAAAAATGAGCGGAGAGAGAGAGAGAGAGAGAGAGAGACCAAGAGGTTCGCTCGGGTAATGGCTCTCACAGTCCAATTTCATGCGGCTAATTTTTGCGTTATCGTTGCTACGTAGCGCGGCGAAAAAAGTGGACGACCGAGACTTGTTTTTTGGTCCCGCTTTAAAGAGCGTATACGAGTTCGCGAATTTTTGGTAGATTAAGTGCCGTTTTATTCGACTGCACGGAATAACCCGTAGTGCATGCTTGGCAGTACACGCGAATTGGAATGCTTCGTAATCTGGTGTGATTTTTTTTTTATTTCCTGGAATAAGATAAACCGTAAATTTTACATTTCTCCCTAAATGCAGTTTTATATAACTTTTTAAATAGTTTCAAGCTCTTGTTACGGAGAACAATTGAAAAAATTAACGTATATGTTCGCTTAAAAATAATTTCTAGCTTCAAAGTTTTACGTCGCGAGCAAAGCAGTTTAATCTACCTTTACTTTCTATGATTCCCCTGAAAATATTTTAAAATTCTTTTACGAGAAGCGAAACGTCGAGAAACAAACATGTAAAAATTCTGTCATACGTTTTCCGGAAAGGCCAAGATCTCTCAGTTTGTATTAGATCTTAAGTTTAAAATAAAATTGTTATACGATCTTTAAGCGTTGATGAATTTTCTTTTGCGCAATTATCTACATCCGCTTTTCACTAAAAGATTTAAAAGCCGTTAAAAAAAAACGCTTTGGTTTCATTAATTTTTCGCCGGAATATCTCGGAATTACCAAAAGAAGTTTCTTCAGTTCCGTTCGCCGCGAACAAGTTTCACCGGTATCAGTGAAAAGTCCCTCGGGATCGAGGCGGAAAAAGAGTCTCTCTCTCTCTCGCAGTAATAGAATTTCTTCGGGCGCGATCGAGAAGAGATTCACAAAGAGCTTTCCTCTCGCGAAGCATCCGCCAGGAAGTGCTCAACTCATAGCCATGCAAACTACATAATTTTGCGGGGCGAAGAAGAGCTCGCCGGGCGATTAGATCCTCGCCAAATGGAAAGAAGTTCCCCCCCCCCCCTCTCCCGATCGAGACAATGCGGAAAAAGGCCGATGCCTCGCTGGCTGTTATTGGCTTCGCTATCGGAATACTAGGCGGAACGCACCTAGATTAAGGCGGTAGAAAGAGGGCACAATGGACGATCGGAAACAATTGTATCTGGCTCCTCTCTTCGACTTTCGTTCGCCGTTATTTTCCTTTGTTTGCCCGGCTCGCGGAGAAAGACGCGAGTCCGGCAACTTTGGCTCGTTGATTGCGTTTGCTCCGTTGATGAGAGAAAGAGAGAGAGAGAGAGAGAAGGACGGCAGTTAGTTTTGTATACGAGCATGTCCGCCGAGCGGAGAGTTTGTTTTCGTCCGGGGCCGTAATTTTAACTGCGAGCTTCGCTGCTGTATGCATTTCGGCGCGATGTAACGCAGATTTGTCGATTTGTTGAGTTTTCTACTTCGGGGGGATGTTCCGCTTTCTGCGCTTTCGCCAATGTATACTCTCTCTCTCTCTCTCTCACTCTCCGCTGTCAATGTTTTCGCCAACTTTTAAATTAAATTCTATGTTGCCCAAATTTAACGAATAAATCGTCTATTCGCATGAACAAAAGCTCCTCGAAAATACGGATTTTCAAAGCGCTAATGCGATACGTTGCTAATTTTTCCATCCGAATACCAAATGAGCAAGCGAAGAAGTAAACACGCATTGCAACAACACCACTCGTACTTCAAGCAGAGCCGCGTCCCCGTACACTCCTCCCCAATCGTTCCCCGAGCGAGAACCGCGTCCTACGCGTCTCGGGAATGTTCCCCGAGCCCTCGGGCGTCGAATCGCTCTCCGCGACGTACGAAGTTTACGCTCCGACACTCGTTAGATCGTCGTCGAGAGCGGCCTTTTTACACTGTCCGACCATTTTTCTCGCGCGTCATCCTTAGGAGCCGCGCGCCTGCAAACGAGGCGATCCTCTCTCTCCGCGGTTCTTCTCTCGCGCTCGTAAATAGTGCGCGCGCGCGCGCGCATACGTGCCCGCCTGCCATAAAGCCTCGGGATCGAGGTTAATGGCGATCGCTAAAGAATCGGCTAGGCGTCCGATGCGAGGGAAAGAACTACCGCTATATATCGTTCGTTATATACTCGGCGCGGAGGCGAGGAGCGTCGTTTTCGCGCCTGGATTTTATGGACGCGCGAGATGATCATCGCTTTTTGTCCATTAGACTCTCTCTCTCTCTCTCTCTCTCCCTCGTCTCGATGGAGTCGCGCTTCGATGCTAAGTTGGCGTACACGCTTTCCGATTGAGCGACGAGTCTTTAGACGATGAGCACGCTCGCGGAAATAAAGTGTATAGCATCAAAAGATTACGGGCTTCGTAATGCGTCTTCTCGTTACATCGATTGGCGGAATAAACAGTTGGTTCACTTCGAACCGAGCGAATTACGACGCTCTCGCTTCGGACTTTATATATTTACAGCCGAGTCTTCGAAACCGAGGAGTAAAGCGCGCGCTGATTAAACCACTAAATCACCCCGAATCCCCGGCCATCCCTCATAAACGTCCCCCATATATAATACAATGAACTTTTTAATCCGCAGCAAAGCAAAGAGCGCTCTCGCGAAGAATGGAAGTCAGCGGCGGCTGCAGCTCGGGGCTTCGTTACGGGCGCGCGCGCGCGCGCCTCGTCACCGTGACCCGCGAATCGCTGATCCGGAAGCAATCGTCGGCTGCTGTCTGGTGTTGCAGTGTTCGAGCTCGGGCGAGTGTGTGTATGTACATCTCGTTACGCGCCGCGACGCCGGAGTGACTGGGGTGAATTTTTGGCCCCGAGTCGTCGAGCTCGACTCCTTGTTATATATATACGACAGCGGTAATGGCGGAGAAGCGCGCGTCAAGTCACTACTATCGCATTGTGCGCCGCGCGCGGAGATGTATTGGAAATCTGTTGATTCCGTCGGGCGCTTGATGACTAACCTTGTTATCGGCTCTCTGACTATTGTGTTCCTCGGGGGGGCACGCGCGCACGTATGCCTCGCAGGTCATTCTTTCGCTTTATTTGTACTTTCGAAAATAGTTTCTACGTGCATCTTTATGGCCCGGTTGTACATATATCTCTCGCGGTCTAAGTTAACACAAAGCAAAGACGCAAACCGTCCGAGATTTATTTGCATTGGCATCAGCGCCGATTCTCCCTTCTCGCCCCTCGCGCTCGGCGCTAAAAGCTTATTATCAATAAAGCAGACAAAAGCATTGTCTCGGCCGGCTCGTCCCCGAAGAATGCCGGCAGGGTAAATATCGCGCAGACTCGCGGAGCTCTCTCTCTCGTCGCTCGGCTCATTCGCGGCGCGTATAAAGTTTACGACCTCGCGGCTCGTAGTCCTCGAAAAGTGCACACACACATCCCTCGAATGCTCGCGGATCCATCTCGCATTTACAACGGCGCGCCACTCGTATAACCCGACGCGATTTGTATGCGAGCGAGTCGTCTCCCGCGAGCCGCGGACTTTATGAAAATGCGTACGCGAGGCGAGGCGGAGTGTCCGGCGATGCGCGGACGACGCGAGGAGAGACGCGGGATGGGGAAGGTGGGAATGGGAGGAGGCCGGAAGGGACTTCGAGGGAGAGCAAACACCGAGGAAGAAACTTTGCGATGGCGGCTGATGGGTCTTGCTGGATTCGATACTTTGACGGGGGAGAATTGAGAATATGCCGGGCTCGGGAAGTTTTTTTATTAAAAATTTATTAGATTACCAATATACACTGTTTGAGGAGGTTCAGTAAAACTGTTTGTAAATACTTTTAAAAAATTTTTGTTTAAAAATACAATTCAAATAATTTCCGATGATTTGATTTGGATTTCCTTTTCTCATTAACAGCTATTATATTTTGGTCATTTGTGCTATACTAGAACACGTAATTATTATCAGGCCATAGTTTGTTTTAAATAAACCAATTACAATAATTCTACGATATTAGCACCGCTGCAAAATATTTGTATTACCCTCGTTAACGTTTCGGTACAATTGTAAATGGATATTATTAATGACTAATCAGTTTAAGCTTAATTTGGCTAAGTTCCAATAACATATCAGTTTACACTTGACTGTAAATCAAATTACAAATTATCTAATAAATCAAAGCAAGCGTTCAACGCCAGAATTCCGCTTGAATCCCAAACGTTGAAATAGCAAGTATAACGTATTCCACCTCGCGATATGAAAAAAAATTTTCGTTTCCCATTCATTCAAGGACGGTAAACGTTTATGCTCAAACATAGATAATAAACGTAACTCTCATCCCCTAACCTATTTCGCGCGATACGATAAAGAAAACTCGCGACGGACGAAGGAACGAGTTGCCAGCAGCAGATTTCAAAAATCATAAAACAGCACTCGTGAAAATGAAAAGAACCGAGAGGGAGAGAGAGGGAGGGAAGGAGGTCCCTGCAAGACTGGCGCTGCTCCGCATATTACGATAATCCGAGGAAGTGCGGACGACGCACCGCTCCGTATCTCCTCTCCCCTTTGCCGCGTCTTCTGCTTCTCTCGAGGAAACACTTGCCAAGTTTACGCTGTCCGAGGGTCGCTTGCCGACTCTCGCGGCTTTCGGCGATCGATAAATGAGCTCGAGGAGCCGCGAGATCGAATAATGGCCTCGTTGAAAAGTTTCGCAATAAGAATATCATCGCGCGTTTATGCATCGCACTGCAGGCGGGGCGATGCGAGAAAGTTCGGCCGTGGCTCTCGCCGCGGGATTGGCCGGATTAGCCGCGGACGCCGTTTCACTCATTACGGCGGAAATTTTCGAAATTACACTGCTTGCTTGATTGCAAATTCGCTTTGTTCGCTTTGTCGGGCTCGGAGGCTGTGTAGAAAATCTGTTAAATTATTGCTGTTATTGTTCGGTTCGCGTACGGGCACTTTGCTCTGAAATATTTATTATCTCGTAAGTGAAGTAGTTATTTGTTTGCATTAAACAAACGATAAAATATTCTGAAAAAACCAGTTGCACTATTTTTTATTTCATTCGAACGGCAGCCTGTACCGTTATTCCAAGTCTCCAATATATCATAAAGTAAGTGTTCCGAACTAAAACAGTTCGTAAACGCGATACTATAACGCATACACATTCGTTACCGCTTTAATCCCTCCAGAATTACAAAAAAAAAGAGGTCTTCCGCGTACTTAAGCCCCGGAAACAAAAGAAGCGCCGCTGCGATCCGACTGCATCGGAACGAGGCGCATTCGATAACAGGCGGCCATCCGCCTGCACCGGCCGAAATTATAAATCCCAATCGCTTTAAGCAGCGGCCGTAACGGCCGAGCGTTTTTTCGTATATCCTCTCCGGCCGCCGCCGCCGCCGCCGCCGCCGCCGCCGCGTATAAAACGATTCTTTGCCCGTGAATGAGCGCGAGCTTATCGAGTGGGAGCTAATCGAGTATGCCGACAGTGTCGGTTCGGGTTATTTGTCCGAGTCTTAATCCGAGTTACGAGCCCGAGAGAGGCCGAGGCTCGAAAATACAAAAGCTTAACGGGGCGGGATTAGCGGGAAACGCAGTTTTGATACGGCCGCCGATTGAACGCTCCTGCGTTTACGCGACGGCATTATCCTTCCCCTCTTCGCTCTTTCGCTCGTTACTCGCAGCTTTTCCGCTATCTTTTCTCCGTGCGGTTTTTTTTTCTTTTTTTTTTTTTCTTTTTCTTTTTGCTTTTCGATCGTGTTGATTTGCTCGCCAGCCGGCGGTAATTGAAATGGACATGCGATTGGCTCGATGCGCTGATGGAAATGCGAATTAATATTGACATTTTGATCCAGCGTTCGTTAAATCACCTTTATAAACAGGAATTCAATAGAAAATGGGAAAGACTCTGTTTGTAGTTGGAAATTAAAAATCAAGCTCGTTTACAATTTGAATTACAGACAAATAGTCGCGAAATATAAAAAGAAAAACATATCCTTCTCGTCATTAATGAAAAACAACTAGCTTGTGACGTTTAGGCTTGAGCAATCGAGAGATCAAAAATTCCCGGGAACCATCCTCGTTTGATTCCATTTCAGCCCTTCGGGCAGGAAATTTACACGCACACAATGGGGCGTGACTAATCGGCAATCGGGATCTTCATCGGGCAGAAAAGGAAGCACATCGTTAGAAAGCAAAAAAAAAAAAAAAAAGAAGAAAAAAAAAGAAATCATCGCTCCTGTCGCCAGCTGTTCTCTCGGCCATTTGAAAAGGCGGCAGCAGGCGAAGGAAAAAGGGTCGCGAGAGAGAAGAAAAACGTATCCTCGAGGACCCGTAGATTCCCGAAGAGATTCGATCAACGTCCTCCTTTAACGCAAGAGCCGGAAGCCGGAAGAGACGAGCGCGTGCTCGACCTGCTTACTAGGCGAGCACCGGAGAGAGAGAGAGAGAGAGAGAGAGAAAGAGAGTCGCAAACACGTAGAGGGATGAGCCAGGGCGGACGAAAATCTGGAAGCGCTGCCAACTTTTCGCTGCCGGAGTGTATAGACCTCCGGTTTTGCCGCTCGCAGACTACAGGAAAGTTTCTGTATAACGTAAGGCGCGTGTATGGCGAAAAGAAACTTTTCAATGAATCTTTTAGTGCTATATTTATTGAACGAAGTCGCGCGGGTTTGTAATAATGCTGATTTTTGAAAACAGGCACTGCGGATCTCTGGCAAATATACCGTTTTACGTTGAATGGATTTTCGCTGTTCGACTGTAGTTTTGTCTATCCCGAATTAATTAATATTAAAATGCAATGTTTGTAATAGTGTTTGGAGATATGTAACTGCTGTATTTCAAATTCAATATATAATACGTTTGAAAATTTGGGATCAGAAATGGGCTAACAAATGTAAACAGCAATATGACATCTAGAGCAAGAGTGGAATAGTTGTTAACTGCTTTTTTTAAATTTATGATTACTGCCCCATAATACTCATATGTTTCCGAGTTAAGCTGCAATATTTCAATAGTATTTATCAGAATTTGCAAATTTTTAAAACTAATAGTTTCATAAAATTCTCTATAAAAATGAAAAATTTTATATAAAAATTCACATGCACGAGATTTTTAATCCAACGATATTTCGATGTTATTGTATTTCCCACAATACCGGTTTTACAAGCTGCACAAAGTCCGAGGCACAATCTTTCTCGGTAATTAATTGAACATTCGTTCGTTTAAAACTAGGTTTTGATTGTTTTGAAAGCTCTGCGCGAAAGCATCAGTGATAAAACTGCTTTCAGCATTTAAACTTTTATTATTTTGTGGGAAAACGGATTGAGCCTGTCCTTTCTCGTGAAAATCTGTTTTCTACCGTCGAACGTTAATCTTTTCACCATATTTTTAGCTTATCCGCGTTCTCAAAAATGACGGGAGCATGCAAATTTTTATTTAAAAATCTAGTCGATTGTTCATTCATCAGTATTTATTTCGGTTCATTAACCAATAACTTAAAATCTGTAAAAATAAACAGCAAACAATACTCTGGAAATTTAAACAATGAAGCCATAACGCACTCAATATGCGCAACCGAAAATTATCTCCTCTCCAGAGCGCATTCAATGAACGACGCAGCAATAAAAATTTTCCATTTATCTTGCGCCGAATTGCAAAATTTAGTTCCACCCTCGAAAATCAAATAATAACAAAATATATACGGAACGCCGAGCCGTATAACTCAGCGAATATCGCTTCGCGTATATATACATAACGTACACATCCCGGCAGCCCCGTAAAAACAAGTGAAATCACCTCCTTGCGAGCAGCTGCGCTGCAATTTTTCGAAAATATTATTCAGGACAAACGAGCGGAAATACTGGCACAAGTCAGAGAGGTACAAAGACTTATAATTCATTTTCCCGCACTCTCTTTTTAAATCTGGAGCGCTCTTCTTCGCTCTTCTCTTTTTATCCCCCCCTGAACTTATTAAGCTCTCGTTAAAGACTATTTTGCACGAGAGAGTTCCTTCCCCGAAAAAGTCGTCGTCTTTTTGGTTAATTGCTGTTTTGCGAAAAACTGAACAAGTTATATTAGCGCTTGCATAAATTCAAATCTCCGCGATCTTCAATTTTGGAATAATAAATTGCTTTTGTAACTGCATCCGCGGCTCGTTCCTGCCCGGAGAAATATATCCGTATCGGTAGTTTACGAAGTTAACTGCAGATTCCAAGTAGTTTGGTAAATTTGAATCGATGGCTTATCGTAATAATAATTATGACAATAGTCGGGGCCCGAAACTACCAAACAAGGTTATTACATCCCACCCGATTTCGCGGCTTATATTCTTCTGCTCAAACAGTTGCCGATGATTCATTCGCAATTTACCTATATAACTTATCAAACTCCACTCCTCATTTATCCAAATTTCCCTTTATCTCGACTACCGGTAAAGCGTTCAGCTTAACTCCGGCACATCCCGCGCACCAGCCGTCCAATGTACAAAGCGGCGAAATTTTCCCAGCCCGGCTGCAGCCTTTGCCGATCTCAAAGCAGCCGACGCAAAGCCGTGAGCGAGGGCAGAAAAGAGGCGTCTGTGTGTCTTTGATGTTGCGTATAGCCTCCTCCTCCTCCTCCTCCTCGAGGGTGCATAAATATCGGGCCCGGGCATTAATCTCCCTCCTCCGGATGGCAATTTCTGATAGCTCTCGGTGCAGTAGCGCTTGCGCCATTCCGCGTGTACACGCACGACCGGAGGTAAATCAGAGTTAATCGCACCCCCGAGGAGAAGATAAAGATGCTCTCTCTCTCGCGTGCGGCCCGAAAGGGTCGAGGCGTAGCCCGCCGCCGCGCCCCGAGCTGGCAACGAGGGGGTAAACACCCGAGCCCGAGTCGAAGGAAACTTATTGACCGGCCGATCCGTCACTATCCTGCATTTTATCTGCGAGGAGCCGCGAGCCTTCTTGCGCCGTTATTCCGAGTCCATTATTTTGACTGCTCTATATCCTCTTTCGAATTGCGGGGGTTGTTGGCTCTTGTAGGAGGAAAATTTGTGGTCAAAGGGTGCTGTTGCGAGATGTTTGGTTCTTGTTGAGAAACAGGCTTTTTTGGGGGGGAGTTGTTTCGTTGCAAGTTTATTTACTTGATTATCGTTGCGGTTATCTCAGTAGTTTTCAAAGTTTCAGACAGCGAAAACTTGGCCTCAAAACTTTGAAGGGCTTCTGCATGTACCGAACCAGACTTGTTCAACTTTCAGGCAAAAGGGTATCTTAATCATTGATGTATTGTACAGTGCTTAATAATTGAATAACAATTTGTTTGGAAACAAGTGCTGAAATGAAATTTGATATCCAGGTGTTCTTGCGTGCACTAATTAAGTCAGCGCCAAAACTAAACTTATTTTACAAGCAATGCAAACGGTACTTCAGTGAAGATATGAAGCACTAAAATATGTGCCTTCATCAACAATGTTTCGCAATTTTCACGTAGATCAAGCCCTGAAGTTCTCTCGTCTAAAATTTGTTTACTTTTCCAAAACACCGAGAGTCATCGAGCTTAGAAAACAAATGATTTACCTCCCTTGTTCGAATCTTAAACTCGAAAGAAGCCAACCGAAAAAAGAATCCGACTAGTTCAATTTCGCGCGATCCATCATATCTCTCAACTCGGCCTCGTTTCGCTGCCGGACCGACGCCTCTTCTTCTTTCTCTCTCTCTCTCTTTCGCCGCTTATTTTGACGCTGATTTCGCCGAGGACTTGGCAACGACGACGCCGACGACTACTGAGAGCGTCTCTTCATTAAGCGGAGAGCCTTTTAAAAGGGTTGCGCGCTTCCGCGGGCTTTACAAAGCAATTTGCCGGCGCTTAGTTGCCGGTCTATTTGTGTGTTTATGAAAATTTAAAAGCGCAGGCGCTCTTAAAAGTATGATTATTTCAAATTTCGCCCCTCCGCCGCTTCGGTTTCAATTTCTGTAGTCGGCGAGGATTCGTTTGTAAATGGACACTTTTTTTGAATTCTGTTTACACGGGAGATTAAATGAGAGCCAGCGGGGAGTTCAAATAGAAGCTAGAAATAAAAATAATCCAATTATAAATGAATAAAAGAGCAGTTGAAAAAGTAGATTCAGTAAACAAATTGTTACAACATTATGCAAGTATAAATTCTATTAATCTCCGTGTAAAACATTTCGTCAGATTTAAGTATTTAACAAGCGGTCAGCTTTAAAGTAATTGGTCGGCGCGTCTGAAACTGTGCCAAAAGACTTATTCATTTTTCGGCCCGAGTAAAGAAAATTCCACCGCTTGCTGAAATAATAAAGAATGCTAATTCGCTTTTAAAATTGCACTCCAAATTAAAATCTCCATTATTTCATTGCAGCGCCCGACACGAGAGCAACTAGCGACCGAAAATTCAAATAAGGTGCAATGTTGCAGCAAGTCGCTTTTAAAATTTGTCACTTTGAAGAAGAAAATCTGTCCGGCAGAAGTTTTATACTTATAAAGGACTGCAATATACATAAATATCTTATCCGAGAACTCGCTGCATGAATAATTCTCAGAGTAGAAAGCAAGAAAGTTGCGCTTCTCAGCGAAGAATCAGAATCCATCCAGAAGATCAGAATACATCCACTTTGAGTGCTTTTGCATTCTCCTCCTATCCTCCTTTTCTATCTTTATTGTGCATCCTGCGAATTTTCCATTTCGGATTATCGACGGCGTTTGTTTACTGCAGACAGACGTTCTTAAAACTCGCAACTATAAAATTGATGATTCGAGTGCATTAGCTTCATTCTTTCTACGCAGAGGCTAGAAAAATACGTAAAAAATAGTGGTTCGCGACGAGCTTCAAAAACTGTTTGCAGAACAGTTAAACTCCGCGGCCTGATCTTGAACGGGATTGAGAGGTTCGAGACGCCTACGCGAGTAGAAGTTCCCGAAGCCGAAAACGGACTTCGACTGGTTCACGATGCTCGAAACTTTGCTTCATAAACAACGGCGAAACGTCCAGCCGGTAATTGATCGAGCGTTCGAGATCGGTCAGCGAACTTCCTGCCGATAATGAATTTATGATGCATCGCTTATTCGCGGCCCGAAGTTTTCATTTCCGATTTTGTACAAGCTTAATGGATTGTGGTTTTCTCGCCCAGTTAAAGTACACGCGCCGGTAAATTGCAGACATATTTATTTTATAGTCTCGAAAATATGCAGAAACTCCGATTCATCTGCCGCTCGATTTATCAGCTGGCAATTTGCTCGCTTTAAATTATTAGCCGCGCGCCTCTCCCCCCGTTTTAATCTCCGGCACACGTTACGAACCGAGTATTTTATCGACTGTTTGCAATGGCTTCGCAAACTTTTTCAAAGTCTTCTTGCAAAAAAGAAAAGTGTAAAACAATGCTATATACGTTTTTAAATAATTAATTACACTCGTCACCTTTCCGCAGCGCGAATCCCGTCCTTAAAGTGTTCTGTCACGTTCAAGACCATCCATCCATCATTGATTGCCTTGCAGTTTTTCTTAGATACTGGATGCGCGCGGCGCTCGATGCATTAACTGATTTGTGCAAAAAGTATGTTCTAATGCTCTTTTTCGGTGCATTAAAAGTACACTTATCATTTGAAATTCGACAAGAACTCGTCAGGTGGAAACTATTTTTCTGCGCCTAATTAGCATACTGCTTTTTCAACTCATTCACAATAATATGAAACGCTCTCGAAAACTATTTCGTCGAACTTTGCATTATCAACCAACCTCGGCTGTTAGGCAACTAAAATTTTTTAAAAGCGAGCTCTAAATTTCGATCGAAAATTCTTACGAAATAAACCAACTTCTGAAAGCGCCGAGCACTCTATATCCCGCGCGGAGAAATCAATTCACGTTCGTCGCGCCAAAGCTCTCTCTCTCAATAAGCTATCCTCGCCCGCTAAAAGCTCCGCGTGACGCAGGCTCCTATGACATTTTCATTCATGATGAATATATATAGGCCTCGCGCACGAACTCGGGGTGCACCGACAAGGGGAGGTGTTCGGCCGGTTTAAATGTCGGCGATCTGCGGAATGGCGCTGCGCCGAGCATCGCGGATATTCGACGAGAAATTCCCTCGTTGAGTTCGTCTTCTTCGTTCGTGGAAGTGGCAGAAAAAATTGTTCGGAGCTCGGTAATTTGATATCTTTTTGTTTAACTTTTCGAATGGTTCATTTTGAATTAGAAAAGTTAAGAAGCTTTATTTTGTGTAATGCGAACCTCGGAGCTTTGTGTTATTATAACGGTAGTTAATTAATTCAGTTGATTCAAAATGTAAATTCTCTTTTATTTTAGTTGCACTCCCTTCGCTTGTATGTAAATTTCTTAAATTGACCGCTGTGTTTATTTCCATATGATAATGAGTATTAGTTTTTTTTTTTTTTTCAAAAAATTCAAATTTTTTTTGTAATCTTGCATAAAAGTAGGTAAAAAAAATTTTCCTCGAACACCTCCAAGATTGAAGCTCCCTTAATTAACACTCGAGTCTTTTCCAATCCCCATTCGAAACAATCACCGGCACTTAAATTCCAAGCAGCCGTTCGAAAACAAACGCCCCCCTCTCCCTCTCTCTCTTTGCGCTTGACCCTCTCAATTCCCCTTCGCCGCATCTTCCATTCGTTCAAAGCGAACGAGAGCTTGCAGAGTGTATAGGTAACACCGACTCGTAGCGTTGGAGCTCGCGACGCTTCCCGCCGAGGTGCACCGCTGCCATAGATATTCGATTCGGCATGAGGCGTCGTTGAAGGGAATCCAATTGCTTCGCGATACAGATGGCCCGCGTGAATTGTTCGCATCAGTCGCGCGTCGGAATACAGGCGCCTCTCTCTCGCGCCGGCAATGTTATCTCGGCCGCTAAGCGCAATGCACGCGTGCAGACACTCTGCTCGCCGCGTGAAATAGCGGAAATCGAAGGAGACGCGCGGTCCCGGGAGTTCATTTTTTAAGCTCGGACAGGTGTGTGTTGTTTCGCACCCGGCGCGAGTCTGATTTTCGAAGGAGGGAGCTTCCAAGCTATTTTTCAAGATTTATCCGCGCGGTAATGCCTTTTTGATGACTTGGTGAAGTTTGCGGATTTGCGACTTGTTGTAGGGCAATTATTCAACTTAGTTGATCTCTTCAAGTTAGGAAGGATATGAAATAACATGCTTGAAACTATTGCGATACAGCAGCTTTAAAAGCGAGTTATTACTTTTAACCAATTTAAAAAGTCCGCGTTGTAAATGTTTAATCTAATCTAGCATTAAATTACTCCAAACGACGTACTCATAACTAAAATTAACCCTTTCAATTGAAATTGAAAGTCAACAGCAGAGTCTAAGCGAAGAGAAGGGAACGGAACGAAAAAGCGATTAAGGAAAATGCATTAAATCCTTCGCAGCCCGCGACTAAAGGAAACATCGGGGCCGCGCTTCGCGCGCGATCGAAACGTTGCCGAAGTGCACGAGAGACACAGCGGCGTCGATTGAGCGCCGGAGCCGACGGCGCGCTTAGCGCGTAGCTTTTTACGCTAAGTAAATAATCTCGAATCCATTCTCGAGGCTAGTTCCTACCCTGGAGGAGGACGACTGCGAGAGCCTGCTCCGAACTTAATTGGATTGTGCGGGGGCGTGCACTCCTTGATATTATATACCCGCCTGAACAGGCGATCGCCGCAAGGAGCTAAGCGTAAAGCGTTGCGAACATTTTTCTAGGTTACCGGCTTTTAAAAATGCGAGGATTTTGATAAATAGAGCCGGTGTATGGGGGGAGATTGAATGATTTAATATTGATGAAAGAGCGTCAGTCGTTACGGCTGAATATTATATACAAAATACCCGCGGAACATTTTTAAATTCAATCGTAAATCATGCTCGTATTATGAGCGCACAATGAGTTACGGAACGAGCGCCGAAAAAATCCGAAATACAATCGCGATAATACCCTCTTTACAATGACGAATCAGCGACGCGTGACCAGTTTAACGAAATGCCGTTTAACGGCAGGGAGTAAAATTTCCGCGCCTCCGTAACGGCTCGGCAGCGGGGAATAATTCATTAGCCGAACTTTTTTCGATGGCTCTCCTTCGAACAATAACACGCCGAACAGATCCTCGCTCTTTAACAAGGCCGCAGCCTTGGGCACTTCAGCGGAGCGCAAACCACTTGATATTTGGATTTTTTGTTTTTACCCGGGCTGACACGCGGAGCCTTCAAAGGGGCCAAGAGGGCTGATGAGCGCGCGACTCTTTCGGGCGTCGATGCAACTGCAAGCACTTAACCCGTTGAATACGTTTCGAGCGACGCAAATTCGGACGAATTTTGGCTGGGAGTTACTTTTAATGGAAATTTCGCAGTTTGCGAAATAAGGCAGACCGACGAGGGGATTGCCCTGTGAAAGGCCATTATGAATGTTAATTGGCTTCGGTGTAGGGAAATACTTTAAAGTTGTGAATTTTCCGATATTAATCAGTTTAATTATAAGAGTTAAATAGATTAATAAGGTGGCGCCTTATTGAAAATAAATTAGCGAGAATATGTAGATATATATATTAATTCCATTTTGCTTAATCAAAATTTATTTCACTAGTTAATGGCACGTTTATCTCACTCTGGTGTAAATTTATTTTTACCTGATTCTATTACGAAATGAAATAATCTATAATCTGTTCAAAATAATTCACGTAATAACCAGTGTAACATTTTGGAAGGATAAGCAAAGCCAAAAAGTGGTAAACCTCAGCGGTCAACAATCCTATTACCGCACGCTACGTACAAATATATATATATATATATATATAGACTCGCGTATACGTTCTGATCGAGAGTGCAACAGCCCCGAATCCCGCCGAGGTCGGCGAAGAAAAACATTCGCGCGCTCTCGTCTATTTTCGTACTGCGAGTCCGTTCTTCCGGCCGCTCGTTTTTTCCCCTCATTTTCGATACAAAACAAATGGATGCCCCAAAGAGGAAACTGAGGCAAATAAATAGCCGGGCGAGAAGCGGAGAGAGAGAGAGAGAGAAGCGTAGGTGGTCGTTTAGGGCGCGCGCGCATAAAAACCGAGTTGGAAAATACACGCCGCGGAGCTTAAATAGAAGCGTTACCGCGGCCCCGAAGACTAAGTGCGGCCGAGGAAAAAGGTAAACTTTGAGAGAAGGAATAGGGTTAAGTGGATGAGGCGGATCGTTGTTGCGCCTTGGCGGATTCGAGAATTCTGTCGATAATTAAGCCCTTGCAAGGATTCTGTTTGTTCGGCGAACTTGAAGACTTGAAGTTTTTTTTATAATTATTTTGCGTTTAGCTAATTAAACGAACAACTTAATTACATTTAAGGTAAATGTATTATCTAATTGTATAATTCAAGATTGATTTATTAATGAATACTCGTGTAAAAGCAGAAAGTATATCAACGACGAGTAACTCTATAAAAGTTCACGTGGATTTTGTGACGAGAAAACATCTACTTACAAACATATAATTAATTTCTTGACTCCTTACATTCACGAGGAGAACCTTCATAAGATCACGTCCAAGACCACTCGATAAGCCAGTAAAACATTTTTAATCTTTTTGCTTGAAAAGGGCAGGGCTTGAAGTTAACCAGGGCTGGCCTAGTCACGATGTATATATATATAATATATATATGTCTCATAAAAATTTGATTAGTTTCCAACAATTTTTATACGAGTTATAAAGCACGAGCGCCTTTCAAAGCTTAAAACTCAATTTTTATCTCGTATAAAGCCGTACTGAATCGAGTTAAATTTTTACGGGGCACAGTTCACAAGTAGAAGGACACGCGAGAACTATATTTGATGTGCGTCCGAACGCTTTGCTTTTATTACAAAGATTGAATGAAACAGTCTTAACTACAATGAAGCCGTCGTAAAATTGCCGTTTTTTGAATTAAAACTCGCCTTTGCCGCGGCAGCGTTATAATACGCGCTTACGTCGCCCCGCAAAATCTACTCGTAAATTTATTATTTCGTTGCCCACCGATTCAACCGGCCGCAAAATACGCAGATAAAAAATCACTCTCAAAGCAACTGCCCACCAGAGCCCCTCTGATAAAACGGAAAAAAAGCGAGGCGCGTCGAGAAGCTATTATAGAGCGCAGACCGCGGCCTGGATAAAAGGCAGCCCCCCCCGCCTCGTATCGACGCAGCGTCTCGAGGCACTTGAAATATCATCCTCGCGGGCATGCAGCCCGACTTGTCCCCGACGTGAAAAAGCAACAGCGCGCGTCGCGCGCGGGGGTCTTTGTCCTTTGCGCCGCATATAACCGCACGCGGGAATCAAGCTCGAGGAAACACGTATAACTCGTACGTAGGGAAGACGGACGCTCGCTCGTAAAGGACGTGAAATTGGATGGAAACCCAATATCGCGCGTTGACAAAAACATCGACGGATGTTACGTACACACACGTGTGCGCGCGCGCGCGCGAGTCTGTGTCGGATGCGAAATAATCTCGGAGTCTCGCGACGGTTGTCACGGGGGGGGGGGGGGGGGGGGGGGATTACGGCGGAACTGCGAGACAAAGGATAAATCGCTAAGATTGAAAAGGCCCGGGGAGGAGATGCCCTGGGTGAGAAGAAGTAGGTGCTAGTTATTGATGGCTCGCTTTGATGGTTTTTCATAATAATAATATTTTGTTGTAGTTAGATATGAGAAAGAGCTTTATTAATGCGTTGCATTATACAATTATTTAATAATTTGTGGATAAAATTAATGAAATATCTTTATTTCAAAATTAAAGCCCAAATTTTCGTTGCTAGATGCTTTATTATTTTCACAAAAGCGACTTATTAGATCGTGAAAGAATGAACGGAACAGCAGGGAAACGAGAGAGCAAAAGCACGGAAACGTAGACAGTTACTTTTGTTTTATCTACCAGGAATTCATCTTTACTCAACAAGACACTTAAGGTTCGCGAGGAAATAATAATCGGAGACGAGCGGACGCGGAAGGCTATGCGCTTTCCGGATTTTTGTTGCGCCATTCTCTGATTGCGATTACCCGTAATTCCCTTAACGTTCTGCTTTATCGCGGGTAGATTAACCGTTTAATGGCTCTCGATCTTTTTGCCCCTGTCGAAGTTACGACTTTTTCACGCTTCGTATGCGTCGACCCTCGTCCCTGGATCAAGATATTTTTCCCCGCCGAACGAGAAGCAAAAAAAAAAAATCAAGCTAACCGCGCGGCACATTCATGAATTGTTGATGAGATTTCATTTTTCGTTTTCAAGTTTAATGTTTAATAAATGAGGTTACGAAGATGAATGAGCGAATTTCTTTGTTTCGAATACAATAATAGCTATTACGGGGTATAGTCGAGGGTGTATAGTCAATGTTTTAGCATTATTGTATCATAGCATGAATACTATATTCTATACTTTTGAAATTGAGCCGAAAGGAAATGTGATTCAACATTTTCCCATTGTAAGGCAATAATTATTTAATAAATCATTGAATGGTATTGTAGTGTATAACCAAAGAATATAACATTATTTTGACAATAGTACCGCTAGCGTTTTAATTCATTTTTTAAAGAATGTCGTAGAATCTTCATTTGAAAAATATTTTATTTGCAGTATGAAAAACGTCAATATTCGAATTTAAACCAAAAAATCTATTGTTTCTGACATTTTTTTTCGGTCAGTAGCTATTCAAACGACGCCGACAAAATATACAGAGTTTGATGATCCTCAAAAGATTTATTTAGATTGAGAAAGAGTAGAAATAGACTAAAACGTGATATTTTAAGAGCATGAATTTCAAGGCTTATTTCACTTGGATGCGTGTCAAAACTAACATTCTTTTCCGTGTATTCAGAGGGGATCTTAAGTAACGAAAATGATTTGTAAGGTCACAAAAAACTCGAACTGTTTAAATACAAGACAAAGATGAGTTTTATTTTTAAATAGACTGTTATCTTACGAGTTGTTAATTTACGAATTATTTTGTATTGTGTATTTTAAAGTTAATAACTTTATTATGACATTATTATTACCTAAAGTGAAAAATTAGTTTTTGTTTAGTTCTGAAGAGTTCTTTTAACTCTAATTAAATTATAAACGTTATTTTTACCTACACGATAATTCTACAAACTGTTGTAGCTGCCATTAGCATAATCTAAAATTATTTAAGGGGGCTCCAGCGCGGAGAGTTCAGAAGTCAGCTATGGCATTTTTGATAAATAAAAATTTGCTAACTCCAACGGTATCCTTATTTACCCCAGTAGTCGTGGAAATTTTCTTTTTTTTTTTGTTATAAAATTTTTCAGCTGAAATATGTGCTCTTAGTAGGCAAGTTTCTTTTTCGTTTGCCTTTGACTTCGGCTGTACTCGCCGGAGCCCCCTTAAAAAATGACAAACACGCTTTGCGAACCGCAATGAAAAACGGTAAGCCATGCATTTTACGAAATATTTCAGCCGCGTCAAGATAAAGGCAGCAAGGTAGAATCGAGGGAACTTTTTGGCAAGACACCACGGGCAAGGATGAAGATTAACCCGGGCGAAATTTATTTAAGTGTCCCGAGCCGTGGTTACCGCCTGGCGCCAGCGAGCAGCATCCATCAGAATCATCTCCTCGCTACTGTTTCTATCCGACCCGGAACGGAATGCCGTGTATTTCTATAAATCTTTGTTATTCAACGGCGGCGGAGAGAGAGAGAGGGAGAAAGAGCAATAGAGAGAGAGCGCAGGGAGAGGAATGGCACTCGAAGGCAGATGATTGCGAGTGCCTGGCCAAGTATCCGCAAGCCAATTAAATTCACCGGCTGCGGTTCTTCGCCCTTCTCTCGATCTCGTCATTTCCCGGCGCAGCGCCTACCGCAAACATTGCTTCTGTCAAAGAGCAGACGAAGCGTTTCTGGCGGGCTCTCGCTCTAGAATTATTTACCGCTACGATTGTCGATCTATTATTTTCTAGCTCGCGGGCTTGTTGTTGCATATTCAATTAGCATTCCCGGCAATTAGATCGCGAAAATTTTCACGCACCCGGCTGAACACATCCCCATACTATACGTAAACATCCCTCGGAGTTCAACTAATTAACGCCACCGGACAAGTTCGCCAAAATGGCATATTTAAGCCCTTAGCCGACGTCCGTGCTGGATTTTCGCACACGTACACCAGTATACTTTACGTACGTTTGCGCCTGGCAGATCGCTGCCGCGGATGCTTTCCGCCCGTCGGTTCCGAGAGTGCGCCGAGGGTTAAATGCAGGCTAACAATTCGCGGCGGCAGTCGTCGTCGCGCGAGTATATAGACGTCCGAGCTTGTCTCGAGTGGGAAGCCGGGATAAGACGGCGGGGCGACGAATCGTCTGGACGGAAACGCTACCTGTCTGGATGAGAGACTCTTGCCTCGAGTGAGTGCTACGTTTGGAGGATACCGAGAATCGACAAATTTGAGAGACTGTAGGGCGGACGAGGTCAGAGGAAATGCTGGCGCTGCTTTCGAGATTAAATTGAGAATCTGTATGGAGGATGGAGATTCGACTGTAGATTTTAATAAGACACTGAAGTTTCGAGAGCTCTTGCGCGTAATAGTTTTTCGAGAGCCTTTCCGTTGTTTCTTCGTGGAAAAAGATTGTGCATTCGCATGAATCGAGAATAAAATTCCGAAGAAGTAAGGATATTCCGTATATTTTTTTTTATTTTTTGGAACGCGCGCCGACCAAAAATAAAACAAAGTTATACGGAATTAATTACGTATAGTCGTAAAAGCAATGCGGGAACTTGAAGTTTCTTAAGAATCAAAGCCGCGCGCGGTAAGCTCCTCGGGCTCGCTTGCCAACAGAGGGAGGGAGAGAAAACTCGGCTTACATGCAAAAACTTTTCTTCCCCGCGGTTCGGGGATACATTTACTAATAAGTTCGACGTACATAAAGAAGAAATCTAAATGCGACGCGGTAGCGAAAGTAGCGGCAGCCAGGAGCGAGTATACACGAACGTATATACTATACACCGGCCGTTGAAATAGAGAGCGGGATGAAAGGAAGAGACAGTGACACTCCTAGATTGGAGGATCGGGCAGCGCGCAAAAGCAGCAGCAGCAGCAGCAGAAGCACGAGGAAGCTTTCTAACGTATTGGATGCAATTGGTCGATAAGCTTCCACTCCCCGTTCCCCTCCTCGAGGACTACCTCTGCATCGACTCGAATTGCAGAAGCAGAAAGTCTTTCGGCGAAACGCTTTTCTGCAACGCCATTACGATATCGGCATCAAGCCGAGACTTAGGAAGAAACGTGCCCCGAAGAGGCACAGGGATGGAGGGCTTGGAGGGGGGGGGGGAGGAAAATGAAAAGTAACGGGAAAGTCGGGAAATAGCGCTGGACTAACTAAACTACACTGGTAAAGAATGATGGGGACAGTCAGGGAGTTAGTGGGAGAAAGATGTCGGAGGAGATAGGACGTGTAGTAAGGAAGTGAAAAATAGGGACTATTAGACATCGAGGAAGGGGAAGAGTGAAAAAACAGATAAAGGAGGCTGGGGCTATAAGGAAGTGAAGAAGATCTTTAAATTATTTTCGATTTTGGCATTAAATGGAATTACGTCTGTCTCGGCGGTATACTTCCGTGAGTATTTGCGCGATTAGTCATCTTTAAGGAAAATAAAAAATATTCGTTCTAATCGCATTTAGTTAATAAGATTACCAAAATTGCTTGTGTTGATTTTTATAATTTCGATGAAAATATATTCAGATCAACCTAATTCAATTTAATGCATTCTGCTTAAAATATCAAAACTTTCACACACTTTGAAGCTTCCCTTGTTTTGAAAAGCAGAGGCGAGGATATTAATTTAACCTGAGCAGGAAATGAAACTTTCGCGAAAGATGTTTTCAGCAGCTTGATTTTCTCTCACCTGAAAATGAATTTCAGTGTCAGTTACCGCCGGAATGAGAAGGAACAAACGTCATTCGCGAGTGAGAGAATGAGAAACAGAGGGAGAAGAGGAGGAGGGGGAGGGGGAGTTAAAACGAACCTCATACCAGCTTTAAATACAAGGCATCGCCATCCTCATAGAATACGATGCGCTCAAAGGACTAGCAAAGGAAAGCATTGAACATCCGAGCTTAAATTTCTAGCTAGATTGGATACTGTGAGACTTTTTCTGAATTTACTTCTTTTTCATTTAAAAGCAGTTGGGTGAAATTCTCGAGGTTTAAAATTCTAAAGTATGATGTTTAGAAATTCTTTTGTTTATTTTGTAATGCATTACGCAACAATCGATATTTTAAAGTATTAGCGCCGTAATATTGTATTTTCGTTAAACTCTAAACTGTGGAATAAACATCGATCGATTCTGTCTCACAAAAATGTACATTTTATATTACCTGACTCCTACGATCCCAATTTTGTTTCGTGAACACAAATGGAACTGGATGTTTGCTTACCTGCAACAAAAACAGATTCATATTAAATTATATGAAGTAAACTTAAATACTGACTTATATAACATAGGAGGCAAGAAATTTCATAACTTCATATTGCACAACGTATATCTCCTAGGCGATAAAATCTCACTCAGAGGGTAATGAAATTCCGCAGTTATATATATGCACGTAATGTGCATTGTGTGGTTTATTTCTGCTTTAAAATATATAAGTAAGCTATTTTACAAAATAAAATAAATAATTAACATCGTTTTTGTTACTTTCTACACTGCTTTAATTAAAACTGCTTGGTACTTTAGCTCTGAATAAGTTACGAAGCAAGGTCACTATCAGAAGCCGAGATTTCTCGAAGATAACGGTCTAGGAGAATCTTAATGAAACCGCAATAAGATCCAAACTTGTACGAAATACCAATACAGGTATGATACTCTGTATTGCAATAATTAAGTATTAAATAGCAGCGGCAAGTTTGTGCTGTTGGATGATGTTTACATTATTTAAATTTCATGATGTTTACAGCTAATTTACGTAACTGCTTACTAACGATCCTTCCAAACTCTACTTTGGAATTAACTTCTATTAAAAATTATAAAGCACTTCAAGAGGCATTCGAAGAAAAGTTGCTTCATCTCTAATACCATAGCTAACGTAATAATATCCGGATTGCCGTATTAATTAAAATCATTTTACCAGAATTCGTAGATCAACTTTTAACAAGGCTTGCAATTCAAGAGAATAACTTTACAACGAGTCAGATTCATTTTTAACTAGATTACCTCGTTCCAAAGCACTTTCGTACCCAAGTTATATTTATATCAAACCTAATTTTCAAGCAAACCCTACTTTCACAATTTACGAATCCTCAATGATTCCAGCGTAGCCCCCAATTGATAATTACCAAGCAAAACCGACCCAATTCAACGGATCTTTGCTCGTCGAGCCACAGAGATGAGGAATAGTCTATTCCAGCGACATTCTCCGGCACGTCCCAACAACATCTGTTCTGGAAGGAGCCGTTGACGATATCCTACCGGTGGCAGTTGCGTCAAACGCAACGTCAAATCCGGATTGGGGTTGAAGAATGCCCCATCAATTATGCAGTGGTCAGCGGGCACGACACGGCGACGTGACGGAGTTTAATCCTCCCGTACCCCTGCCGGTGGATTAGGGCGACTAAAGTGGAAGAGTTTGACGAATCGAAATGCAGGCCGCTCGGGTGACAAGTGTTTGATCATTTATATTCAATTCCGAGAAGAATGAAACCGCCTGTCGAGCACTGGATTTCGGTATTGATTGGAGTTGTCATTCAATTTATAAGCTTTTCGAAATTCTTGTCTGATTAGAGGTCGAATGAAGTTAATTTATAGAATTTTTTAACCCCTTGACTGACCGTTACACTGTTCTTCCATTTACTGTAGCAATTTTGCGGGTAAATGTCATAGACAGTCAAGGGGTTATACTAATTTAGAAAATACTATTCGTTCAAGTTAATACTGTAAATTTATATAAAGTACATGAATATCTTTTTGACATGTCACGTACAGTTAACTAGTTTTACGGAAGTGTACTTCTGCCTGCATTTAAAAAGAGATTGAATTTCTTATTTGTATTTTGTTTTATTCTTTTATAAAATTCAACTAGTTTTTTTATTTATTAGCCTTGTTCTACTTTGCGTCGTTCTATATAAGTTCATATGCATAATGTTTGACTTAAAAAAAATCATTAAAATAACTACAAAAAATAGGACTATTTATCGGTGCAAGGTTTATTGATTACATTAATGAAGACCTGTAATTTTTGTTTTTATTACAAGGTATAAGAAGTTATTTTTGTTCATGATTGTTTTCCGCCACAGTAATTATTGCACGATGAAACAAAGAGTAAAGAAGATTTACATTTTTATTAAAATTATGTAAGAGCTTGCATATATATTTGATGAAATTTTAATATTAGTTCGGCAGCCCCAATACCTCTTTAGAAAACACCAAATTAGATTAGGAAATCAAAATACTGAATAGTTTTTACTATTGTTTATTTGGTTAATAGAACGTGCAAATTGTAGATTTTGTGAAATATTCATGTAACGCAACTTTCAAATTAGTATCCTTAATTAATTTTACTTCCACTTTACAGTTTTCTAACGTATTTCAAACACCCGAAAGTCAATCCATATCCAAATCCAAATTACTTGTTAAAACATTCAGCTTCGAAACTATTTTAATAAATCCAGTAAATTTCTCGTCAATTTCGCTTGAGGGGAAACCATTTCATCCCCAGCATATAATCGATTCACTGGACATTATAAAACAACACAATATAATCAATTCTAAAAAAATGCATATGTCATTAAATTTCACCATTCGGGATGCTAATTATAAGCTCATGATGACGTTCAATTCTCAAATTTATTATGATAATTTGTACCGCGTACGAATTTCAAATCGCGCTTGAAGCGGTCCTTCAAATTACGCTGTAAATTTCAGATCACTGATAATAATTCTTCTGCTTGAAATTTGATCACTTTATACACTTCATGCCGACTACACGGACAATTTTCTGCGATTTATACAATTTATGGTTAAAAGTGTGTTTTGTTCACTTTATTAAATATCATCAAGCTACGTTTTGGTTAAATCATTAGAGAATACATTTTCAATTAACGCCAAAAATACACACCTATGTTTTCACGCACAATCAGATCCGAGTACGTTAATTAGTAGTCAAATTATAGGATAATTTATAATTGCTCCTTTGACTATTAATTTGTAAAATCTACAGCCGCTGCCATAATATACTATGCACAAATAACTGGGTCGGCACTAATCTAAAGAAATTAGCGATTTTGAATTTCTTGCATAATTGCTTTAGCGTATTACCACATCATTATTGTTGCGTGCAAAAGCTAAAGGTAAACGTATTACGTATTCACCAAAATTCAAGGTTCGTAGTTACAAGCAAGCCTAAATGGATATTACAATGATTAACAAATTATCAAATTAAAATATTATTAAGTTAGTCGTGTTCAAATGCAATCAGGTTGAAAACAGATAAAGTACCAAAATGGTAATTACCGAATGACTGTAATCACGGTAAAGTTTATAAATGACAATACGTTCAAGTAATTATTATAATAAGTCAATCATTAAACGAACGAGTCGCACCGATGAAAACGTTAATTTTTCAATTCGATAACGGCGGCGTAAATTTAATGAATCCTCGTTACCGCAAACAATAACCGCTGAAGTTCAAAGTTTTAATTACAATCGCTTATTTACCCGGCGGAGCTTTAACAATTAGAAGTAAAAACTTGGCTCGAATAAAAGCAATGATTAAGCAGCGGGTGCAGAAAGTAAAGCAGCGCCGATAAGCCGCGGCTTTTATTCGCGGCGGCGCCGTTGTCGCCGAGTCATCTCGACAAGTTTCTCGGGAATGTCGGCGAGCTATGGATCATCGCGAATAAGAACGCGCGCTTTCTTTTTTTTTATCACCCCGCGTTCCTGTTATACATATATATATATATACGAGGGCCGTAAAACAAGTAGCGGCCGATCGCAGAAATACACAGTCCCTGCAGAGAGAGAGAGAGAACTACGTTCGCGCGGTCTGCCCATCGTTCCGACGTACATATACATCCGCGAGCATGACGGATATTGCGCAGTCGTAAAATTTGAATGCAGTTCCGTTTCTCCCTCTTTCTCATTGGACTATAATCGCGAGCGCCGATGCACCTTTCTCCCCGCTATCTTCGCGCCTCGTTTTATTCCGCGCTTTTATATCGCCGCTCCCGCCGTAACGCCCGCGCATACATTACTTATTTATTCGTCTGCGTCGCAGCGTCTACTTTGCTTAAAGCCGTGATGGATGGCGTTTTCTTTGCGCGCCGCGCAAATTGACGAGAGAGAGAGAGCTTTTTTACCGAGCGAGTCGGTCGCTTCGAACGACAGACTAACCAATTCTTTCGGGGCGTGATTCTACGGGCTTTGTTTGCTTATTAACGGTCAGGCGACTTTCATCGTCGGCTCTCGTTCCTTTTCCTTTTCGGCTTGTTTTTCATTGCGCCACTTTGTCACGCTTTTTCGCTTTCTTTGCCTATATACTCTTTCTCGTTCGCAGTTTTGCATTCGCGCTTGTTGCCGGTATAGCCGGGCGCTGTGTTATATCGGAATCCAATAATTGAACACTGTTTTAAAACAGCGAGGCGGTGCGAGAATTTACGACATGTGCGTATATAGAACGGAGCTTGGAATAACGGAAAAAGAGGGTGGAAGTGAACAAGTGTAAAATAATCAACGGTTCAAAGACGGGGAGGGCTGCAAAACGTGTGAAATAAAGATAGCTGTTACTTAATATTTTAACGAATTTGGTTATTTAATAGGAGGTATCTAGAAAAAAAAGTATTAAATGGCGTTAGATTTGAAATGCAAATTTCGGACTTGAAACTTTCTGAAATTTTTTATACGTCGGAAAAATGTAGTTTAGAAAAGTCGTATTTTATAACAATTCGAGGAATCGATTTTTGCATAAAAACGGGTTGTTAACTTTGTTCAAACGAATGATTTACAACTTCCAGTAACATTCCTGTAACATTGTAATCTGCGTCACTCTATATTGTCATCACTTGTTTGTTACAGGATTAAACACACAGGTAGACATTGCTTGAATTGGCTTCATAAGCTAAATAATTCCTTGTTACAACAGTTACATGACGAAACATCGATAGGTGTACTCTATCCGCCATCACTCACAAAATTGCCCAAGTTAAAATCAAACATGCGCTTGATAAATCGTTTCATTTCGAAGCGTTTCGCCGGTAATAACAGCGATATTAACAAAATCTATGTTTATCTTTTTTTTTCTGCACGCCTCATAAATTGCTTTTTAGGTATAAAAAAAAATTCTCCGTTATCCTGGCTAAGTCGACATCATCTATCACAATGCACGTCTCCTCGCATGAAAAATCAGGAACTCGAAGGTTGACACGCCTCACTTTACAAAGAAATCAGTGGGTACCCAATACGTACGAAGATAAGTAAGGAATAAGAGAACTTTTAGAATATATTTCTGCCGTTGTAGGACAAAATTCTTTTTCGTAAGAATGGCAAGGGCATGTTTATTTTCGAGCGCAATACCAGATTTAGTGCGCTTATTTTTTTGGTTATTAACCTTTTTCATGAAACGACAAATTTACTTTGATTGGAAGTTTCGTAGAGTAAACAGGCATATGGAATTTAACAAACAAATATTTCCGAATATTCGTAAAAAGGTTTACACAAATATTTCTACGGTCTGCATCGCTCCAATTCAGTAAAATTGCTTGTTTTTTTGTACATAAACTTTAATTAAAAATTATATTCGTTAAAAATATTACAAATTGATTCAATTTATTTTGCAACATAACAATTGTCGTTAATTTAATAACGTAAATACTTTTAATTAATAATTTTAACAAAAGATTAACACACTACAAATAGAACATTTTTATAGCTTATTATTTAATTAAATAATTAAATAAGATTATTTAAAATACTATTCTTCAAAATATTATTTTTTGTCAAATTAGTGTACCTTAACGATATATTCGTTGTTGAATACCCACAAGAGAATCCTGCATTGATCGTCAAACAAATGTCCAACAATAAACCTTAATCGAATCTACAAATTCGAAATCAACGAATGAGTATCGGCAAAGGTTTGCCGAAGGAAGTTCGAAGTAAACGACGAAAAATTTGCAGATAAAGTCTAAAGCAAACTCGCGCCCGGCTTGGTATCGTGCCCAGCACCTGACTCGTCGCATCTCAGCATTCCACGGCATTGCGGAGCTTTCCCCCCGTCTTGTTCTTCTCCTTTCCCGTCCTCGTTCCTGTCCTCTTCTGGCCCGGCCTTTTCCTCCTTTTTCTCCTCCCTCCGCTCGTTTCCTGTCTACCGCCTCGCGACATACATCTCCTTTTCAGGCTTTCTGCGCTCCGAATTTTCGCCATTCCTTTTTTACTTGCGCTTAATCATGCTTCACAATGGATTTACTTAAAAGTTCTGAAGCTGAGAGAAGTATTAAACTCGCTCTCTCGCTTCCTCTCTCTCTGCGAAAGGAATCATTTTATTCTTTGATAACAGTTTCATTTGCTGAAGTGATCTGTTAAGATATACTAGTTTTATACGATGCAGTTATGTTTCTTAAAAACCGTTTTGAATTTAATACTTTAATAAGATTCCGTTTCGATTAGATTCTAGTCAGTAAATATTATTTAATATTTTAACGTTTGAACATCGTTTGTTCCTATTTGAGTTTAAGTGGTAATAATTAGAATTTGTAATAATTATAAGTACCCCGTTAATACATTCCAATACCGAGACCCAAAATGGAATCTAATCTTCATTGCATTACATCTTTAATCGAAATCCAATTCGAATTCTGTATAAGTTCAAATAGAATTCTGTATAAATTCAAAATTTCCTACTGCGAAAAATAAGAAAAAAAAGTATAAAATCTCTTTAAAAAACGTAGTATATATTTGGGTAATAATCAATCCTTCTAAAAATTCCTTCATTCCGCAAAGATTCAATAAATTATGGAAATTCATGAAAACTGCTTTCTATATATACGAAATAAATAAAAATGTTATACCAAAATATATTCATGAAATTCAATCCGCGAAAATTTACTAAAACGGCTCGAACTCAAATCGGGCATAATTTTAAATCAATCGCAGCTATTTCCAAAATAGATACCCAAACCAGCCGAACAAATGCATCCACCTCCATATAGATGCAGTTTTTCCCGTTCGAAATTTGCCCCGGAGTTCTAACCCGGCGCTTTCTCCCCTGTTCCCAGCGCGAGAAGAAGCCTTTTTGGCTCGATTCTCCCATATCTCTCCGTTCCGCTCTGATTCATGGACTCTCTCTCTCTCTCTCTCTCTCTCTCTCTCTCTCTCTCTTCGCTGTCGCCTCCAGACACCTCCCTTCTGCCTCTGGCTTACTGCGTGCGTCCACGGATGCTTCTGCGAGGGGGACGTAAATAACTATACGGCGCGGAGTGCAGTCTCCGAAAAGCTCCGGTACAGCACTGCAGCATCTTATTCGAGCCACTCGTCCTTTTGTGAGATGCCGGACACTTGGCCTTTTTGCCAGCCATTGATACGCGCCTTTCCGGCTTCCGTTTTCTGTTCTGCCTGAAGGATTGTTGCTGGCGGAGATCGGCGCTTCCTTGAATGCGCTCCGTTCGCCGTGGTATTCCGAGCGAAATGTTAAAAGGCTTTTCTTCGACGGAAGATAAGTGAACTTTGGCGTCGCGAATTTTTGTTTGAAAACGGGAGATGTTGGTACTGAAATGTTAATTAAAGACGGATATCGATGAAAATGATATTTTTTCAGGGAATCAAATTACCGTTCTGGACAAATTTTTAGACCGTATTGAGAAACGTTACAGATATTGGCAGCTATTTACAGATAAACGTTATAGACTTCAAAACTTCTTAGTCGTCATATAAATAAAGCTCAGCTAATAAGCTTACATAAACGATTATCATCATAAAAGCCAAAGAGATTTTTTTATAAATTCTGTGATCTCTGCAATAAAGAACTTTGAAGTATCGCACTTGAGAATATTTCGTTACCAAAAAAGGGCTTCGAAGAAGGTTTAAAAAACAAGTACTCGAAATCGCGCGCTTCGTAAAATCATCATCCGAAAGAGGAAAGGCACAATATACTCCTCTTTCAGAGTAATCGAATCAGATAATACTGTCCTTGTTTTCCCTGCTCAGGCAACGTCGAGTAATTTTGTTTCAATTTCACCAAGTCTCGCTATATCAGATTTCAGAACGATCTACTCCGGGTCTTTCCTCTTCTCTTCTTCGTTTTCGGTCGCCTCGTTCTTCTCGGCGGAGAGAATACGAAAATCCAATCGATTCATCGACAGGTCGAATTCTGCTGTTCGACTGATAAGTAAAGAACTTTAAAGAAACGAGGATTGGAAAGGAGCTTCTTTTTGCGACATAATTCTATTAAAGGTAAATTTAGCAGTGTGTAGGTTCTCGTTCGGTGATCGCGAGTTGATTGGAATACGTTATTGATTCGGTTTTTATTTTTAACCATTACCTTTGTGTCACAAAAATAATACTAAATTCTCTATCTAACAAAATGAAGATGGATCGTGCAATATTTTAATTCATGAATCATCATTTGTTACCTATATTTATAAAAATAGAATGGCTGAACAATGTTTCTTTGAAATTGCCGTTGATTTTTGTTTTATTTATAGAGACGTCTGTCATCTATATAATGGATTGACATGTCATCGTCATTAAAAGCAACGTCATCTGCTGCGCGCAAATCCGAGGTAAAAATATACTCAAAATGAAAGAGCAGAATTTCTTTTGCAGCGGCTTTTCCTTAATCAAAGCGCGGCAAATTTTTGCTTCAGCGGGCAAATGAATATGTCCGTCAGTGATTCGATATTTGTTCGCTCGGGAGAGAGCAGCGCCGAGCTCCCCCCTCCCCTCGCGCGATTACCGCAAATGCAAAAAGAGAAATGCGCGCGAGCGGACACATCAGCGCAATATTAAAAAGCAATTGAATCTCGCGGAAAACAAATCCCGACTTTCTACATTTCGACCGCCGGCCGAGTAATAAAATTACGGTCGACCGGATTTTGCCCCCCACCACCCCCCCCATCCCCCTCCGTATCAGCGTGCACATATCGCCGATAATTTTAGACTGAAAATCTGGGCAAACAATACGAGCACGTTCTCGGGCAACGTGATTTTCAGCCGAGTACATTTGATTATTGCACTTCGCGAGCTTTGATCCCGTGAGTTTACCCGTGTGGCGCTGGATATCGACGAGGAAAAAGTTATACCAGCGGGAAAGAGGGAAACGACGAATCGCGAAGATAAATGGGCGAGAAATTAAGGATGGATGAATAATTTATTTATCGCGGAGGATTTAAAATACGTGCCGGAGATCTGTGAAACGTTATTATGCAAAGTACGGCGCAGAAAATTAAGCCTTTCCTTATCGAGAGATTTTAATGTTTGGACTCTTTAATATTATCCTCTTAACGCGACCAATTCGTTATAATAATTCCCATTTTATTAACATTCCTATTTATAAAATGTAAATTAAAGCGTAAACCCAAGCTACAATTGAAGAGAAATGCTTAACGAACCGGATTAAAAATCAATTTTCATAATGCCAATCCGAATTGGAGCGGCTTCCGCCCGTCTAATTCAGCGGTTCGAATCCACGGAAATCTCGAGGGGGCTTAAAATTTTTTACGGCCACGAAGCCTATCTTCAAGAAAGCCAAAAGTAATACGCGAGAGTTACCCTCCGCGCGCAAGATAAGTCCGCGATATAACGAGAGAGGGGCACTAAGAGAGCTTTAAACGAGGGCTAGAAAAAAAAAAAAAAACGTCAGGAAGCGTATAACAAAGTCTAAAGCCTCAGTTTATACTCCCGCCGTAGGAGAAGTCATCGCGTATGCCTCTGCGCCGATGAACCCTTCCCGACACACTATTTCCTTTCTCTCGCGTCTGGCCGGGGAGTATAGAGTCGAGCTTTTACGCCGGAAGACCACTCCGGAGCCATTGATTAAATCCAAGCCTTTCATGCGCGCGGGCACATAAAGCGCGAATCCGTTACACGAAGGGGCGCTTTTTTTTCGGGCCGAGAGAGCTTTACTCCGCGCCGCGCGGCGAAATTAAATACGCCATCGGCTGTTGCGAATGTTTGAAACGCGAATTCCCCGGTACATTGTTAGCGGGCGCTCGTTTGCTCGGGCTAATTTTTGTAATTATAACGGTTCGAAGCGTGACGCCGGCAATTTGTTTGGCCGGACTTTTTTTTTGGAGCTTTGGACTCTCTCTAGTTTATGCTTCGGTGAATTATTGTTGTATTAGCGTAAAAGTTAGCCGGTGGAATTTACCTGGGTATTCGAATTTTACGTTGTACGACGCTTCAGTTTAATGTGCACTTTGATAGTATCATTCTTCTTTAGTTATATTACTGAGTATTATATAAGGGGATGTAATTTAAATATTTTACTTAAACTTACGCAGTAAAGAAGATTTGTGCCAGACTTTGTGACTCACCTGTAACATAATAAAAAGGAATAGGTTAAGTAAGTATTTTTATAAAAATAAAAAAAAAAAGTAATATTATGTTTTGCATAATAATAAGTTTAAAAGTTATTTTTTAAAAATTCCAAAAAGTAAAAGGAACAAACGTCGACTTTTAATTTGTATTATTTTTTAACGTGATTTAGAACTTATCCATTAAATGCATTAATTCTTTTCTTTTCTAAAGAATAAATGAAAAATTTCTCTCCTTTACATGAGATTTCAATCAATCAGTTAAATCGTGTACTTTCCGTTACTAAAGGAATTATACAACAGTAAGATCAACAAACGACTCTGAAAATACGAACTATCAAACCAATCGGTAAACATTGCATTAAAGCTTCTCTCGCAAACTTTAAGATAGCTTTTGTAAAGTTTACTGATTCTTTTTTCTGATGTTATAAACTTGAAAACTTCGAGGTTCTTTTTATTATTTTAAAATAACGCGAAAGGTATTAAAATTTTTTTTTGTTTTTTTTTCTGCCAATTTTTAAAATATATGAATAATCCAGTCTAAGTCCAATCCAATTAAAGCCGCATCAAAACATAACAATCCGAGCCTAAAAAATTTCGTCAAATAAAAATCCAATTTCGCGAATCGAGCCCGAGAAAAATATTGTAAAAACTAAAACCCCAGCATTCGAAAACTGAATAGTAAAAAAGCTCCCGCATACTCCTCTAAATGACCTCGTTCCGCTTGATTCTTGCAAAATTTATTCATCGCAAAAACCGTACAGCGTGAAAAGTGCGCTCTTCGGCCGGGAGACTCGCGGGAAGAAGAAAATAAAAAAAAAGGGGGAATCTCGCATAAAACTTCCCTCCCTCGTCGCGGTCTTCGATTCCAGCTCCGCGTTCTCTCTCCCGTTTTCATAATTCAATTTGGCGCTCGCGCGGAAGACGTAAAAAATGTGTGCGGCGGAGCCGCGCGCCCGCAAGGAACGAACTTCTCCCCCGCGGTGGGGAATACACTTTTGCTCGCGCCGTTTGGCGTCACCTGCCGAGTATCAAAAACGATCGCGGAATCGGCCGCGCAGTTAATCCGCGGAGGGGGCTGGAAAAAGAAAAAAAAAAAACTGCGCGAGTCGACGCTTTTTGCTCGGCGCGCGTTGAATTTATTTTCCCGCCGGGTTTTGCCACCTTTATGCGAGTATAATACGTCGGCCGATCGATAGAGCTTATTATGCGGAGCCGCGCGGCGATATTACCGCGAGCGGAAATGAGCCGCGGATCTTTGCCGAGAGGAGGGGATTACGCCGCTACAACTGGCCTTTCCACGAGGAGTCGGAAAATTTTCGGGCTCCGACGATGATTTCGTTGGCAAACAAGTTTTTTCGATCCGTGTAGTCGGAGAAGGAACGAGGAACGGCTGTTGTTTGCCGCGAGCCGCGCTGCTACGTAAAAGTGATCGATGCCGAAGCTCACAATTTCAGGGAAGCTCGCGAGGAGATTTGCAGCTTTTTGGAAGTTGAGTTACACCGAGACTTTTTTCTTTTTTTTTTACACGTGTAGTTTACGATGTAAATTTTGATTGTCTCATTGATGTTTAACTTCTTTGATATTACTTCAAATTGCTATATATTATATATATATAGCTTGAGTTTTAAAAATTAATTCTGTAGCCCTTTAACCAAGTTATAAAATTTGAACTCGTTTTATTTGTTAATTGCGAATAAATTTATAAAATTTTTATAAAGAATTTCTTTACACAGCCCTAGATAAAACAACCAAATTTAAACTGTTTCCCTGTTTTTATCACAAACACCGTACAAAAGGTATCAAACGAATAGCCCGAGCGCATTTAACCAGGAAAAAAAAAGCCCCAGCGAACATCGACATTCGAAAACAAATAAGATCATCCGCCTCGTCGATCGCCTAATTGAGTGATGTTTAGCGTCCAGTTGGCCCGGAATTTTTCCCCCTCTTCTATCCGCCCGTTTTTCGGCTCGCGGCCCCCACAGCTTACGCTTCGCCCAATAACCGTACAGGCGAATAAAATGCGGTGTTCTCTTGGCCTGACTCCAACGCGCGAGAGATCGTACGATCCTGGCCGCGACTCATAATTTTCATAGCGGCCTCGCGGCGCTGCTCTCGGCCGGGGAAAAAGAGTTCGGACAAAAGGGAGCGGCTCTGCCGCGCTGCACTTCCTTTTTTGGCTCCGCCGCTCTCGAAGATAACGAGCTGCGCCGTAGAAATTATCGCGCGCCCTCGTAATCACCGCCGGGCGAGCTCTCGAAGGTCGTTTCGTATTATTTAAATTGTTTAATGTGCGCATGCAGAAGTGCTTCGGCTTATATGTGTTTAGATTTGTGAATAAAGTAGTAGCCGATATTGGGGGGGTAAGCGCTGAACCGGAGCGCTGAATTATTCAGCCTAATTAGTAACTCGTACACTTTCGTTATTGCATATAGTGCAGTGAGAATGTAGCCGTGAAGTAAAATCTTTGGAAATTGAAGCGGAAAATTCTTAATGAAATTCTTCTTTTAAATCTTTTTAGAAGTTTCGCGAAGCGTTGAAGTTCCATATTCGCGGGAAAAGTTCGATAATTAGGAGAAAGTTTTTCGTATATCCAATACTTCGTTTATATTTGAAATTTAGAACAGCAGGAGTCGTAACTATAACTATTTCTCTTTTTACCTTCTTTATTCTCTGCATTAAAGTTTGAATTATTTACGACTCCGAATCCTATTGGCTTAGTACTATGTATGAATTTTGATCACTTTGGTTGTGAATTTGAAATTCTGCCTGATAGCAGTTCCGAATATTACATTTGCGAATATCCTGCCTGGTAAATGCTCTCAACTTTTCATTTATCCGTTAGAATAATCCTTTTAAAATGAAACTGATTTTTATCGTGTATTTAAATGAGTAAACAGCGAACGTAAAAACAGTTGACGCACATAAAACAAAATTTATTAATAAAATTAAGTAATTATTTAAAATATGCCAAAAGGATTTGCCATATTAAGTACCCTTTCACTTTTTATGCTCCTAATTAACTTTTAATTACGTTTTAACAGCCCTTATTCAAAAGACCCAAATAAAAGCGTATATACTTTTACTTTGATATTCAAAAAGCCGCAAAACCTTTTTACTGTACTAAAATAAATAATATTTTTTTTTTTTTTTTTAATTTTCTCATTTATACCAGCTCGTACAAAACAATTCCCTTCAAACCACCCCCCCCCCCCCCCC
>UCOM01000546.1:0-73957 GCA_900474385.1 Ormyrus pomaceus | reverse complement strand
GTGGGGGCGAGAGACGGGGGTGGCGGCGGGCGCGAGCGAGAGAGAGTGGCATGACTCACGGACCGGTGCCTCCGACGTTCGTCTCCCGTGGATTCCGCGCCAGTTGATCGCGAATCGCCACGCCCGAAGCACACGCAACCGCCGTGCGCCGTCGCCGTCGCCGCCGCCGCTCTCCCGACCAGAGAGCCACACCACTGATAAACGCTCCTTCCTCTTCCTCCTACTCTGCCTCCTGCTGCTTCCTCCGGGAGAAGCAGACGAGAGAATCGACTGCCGGTGTGTCATCGCCGCCAACTGCCGCCGCTCTAGTCGCGCGCTCGGACCGGAGCTGCACTTACCGGCGAGCTTGGACCGCTTCCAACTTCCCCGGTTTTGCCTGTGAGTTTTGCGACAATTAGCGCAGTGATAATTGGTGATACGTTTCTACTATTTTGTGTTTCCTAGATGTATTCTGTGAAAAATTCGTTAGTGATTTGATTATATATACATATGCCTTTGCCTGCATGGTGAGTTAAGTCTGCAGCTAATTAGATGCGAGAGCGAGCCGCTTGGTATCGCGAGCGGCGCATTAGCCGCGGCTTTCCTACAGTGAACCACCGGCTTTAACGACGAAAACAGGAGGAAAAAGGCGGCTCGATCCTCCCGCGAAGCGAGACTCGGCTCGTGCAGCCTCTCTTATCGCCCTCTGCTCATCTTCTTTCTCTCCGCGAGGCCCGCGCTTCCATTATTATGTTGTACGGGCATTCGATACGCTACTCCGACTTCCGATCCGTGCAGCGCCGAGCCCGATATTTATACGCGCCCGCTGGAACAAAAATCGGGATTGAAATTATCGCTTCGCCGATTGACACGGCCGATCTGCGAGAGAAAGAGAGAAAGAGAGAGAGAGAGAGATGGCTTTATTCGAAGGGATCTGGATCGGAGATACGACGGGAAGGTTGTTGAACTTTTGTCTAGCTGGGAGCCACGCCGATTTTATGGGAGCGAGGCCCGATCCTAACCGATCGCGGTTTAGACGGCTCTAAGTTATCTAGCGGTGCCCGCGATTGAGTTACGGAATATTCTCCGATGGTATGTGTTATGTGCTCTGGCAGTGACATAATATTTGCACCTGCTATTCAATTAACCATCATATTGTAAATGTTGCACTTTTTTCCCGAGGAAGTTTTTTTTAATTGTTGCAAGCTCATTTATACGCGTATCGATTTTTTTAACCTGGTTGTTTCAAATTTTCCTGTCGCATTGACAAAGAGACAAAGAAATACTCTTAATACTCGCAATGCGTTGCCCAACAAATTGACCTTACAAAAGTAACGGAAAAAATAATTAGAAAGAGTTAAAAATACAGTTTCTAAAGCAATGAATCCCGCTGAAATCTGTAATCAAGACTACCAAAGTATCAAGCGCGCTGTAATGCCCACCGTATAGTTTTTTGCTCGTCAAACTCACTATACGAGGCGATTCTCGAAAACAATCGGACGCTTCCTGTCCGATTTTTTTAAGGCCTCTCTCCCTCGCTTTTTACGGCGCTTTCACCTATAGATCTCCGCGTGATTTCACCGCAATTACTTTATACTTTACACGTGCGGCTCGAAAACGCGATTTTTTTTTTCTTACCGCCCGCGGCCGGAACCTTTCTGCTTGTAGCTTCGCAGACTTTTATCTCGCGCTCTCCTTTTTTCTTTCTTTCTTTCTTTCTTTTTTTTGAGCGGTATAATGAGCGGAGACGGAAAACGCGCCGCGCGTGCTGGCATTCAAATGCAAATCAATTTATGGTAATTTAAATTAGCTCACACTTCGATGAGCTGCTTAATTTACTTTATGCATAAGGCGGACGGCGCAAAGGCTTTTCAAAATGCGATTGTTTGCTCGTGAATGGCCGGGAAATATTGTTGTTTCGGAGGGATATTCCAATATTGAGATTCGGAGTGAGATTCCAATATTCTAGATTATTAGTTGTGAAGGCTATTGTTTAAGTAACATTATTAGAGACTAACGAATTCTTTGAAACTTGTTTTAACGTTTATTATATAAGTTTAATTATAAATGCTTTTTTATTACTGTGTAACTTCGTGGAAATCTACTGAAACTATTTTACTCTCAGACGGACCAAATCTTATTACTTTTTTCATCTTATTTAAATTACACTTCTGTCTGCCTGCTAATTACACTTTAAACAATTAAAAAATTCAATCCTAATAACGTTAAAACAACGGCCCTGGAGCTTCGAAAAACTTCAATCACCATTATCCTAATTATTCCCAGGCGGCCAGACAGCGTGAACCGGCAATAAAGTCAGCTTACTCTCCAAAAAAAAAAAGAAAAAAAAGCGTGACGTTCGTATTCCTTGACCTCTGAATTCCGCGCGTCTTTGACATATCGCCAAGCGAGTGCTTGCGGACGAGAGCTCTGCGGAGGGCGGCCGAAAGTCGGCAAAAATTTCTTATCGATCCGCAGCGCCGAGGAGAGAGAAAGCGAGAGTAGTGCGTGTCATCCGAAAAGCGGAGGAGGAGCAGCAGCTCGCCCTCCGACTTTCGCACGCGGGGGAATGCGGGATGAGGCGAGTTTTGCGGCGGACTAACCGCTTCAATTATTTCGTTAACTTGTGTTTTCAGGGGTGTGGCTTTTCGACGGCGGAGGTGAGCTTGGAAAGTTCTGCGCGGAAAATTGCTTCGGTTAAAGCCGATTGCTTTTTTTTTGTTAAAGCCAAGATTTGCGCTTATTATAGTAAATTTTAGATAAAGAACTTTTATTTGCGTAAAGTAAAAGTTTCTATAATTATTAGTGTTTAAAAGCTTTTAAGAAGTAAAATAATAAAGAGTGCGAATCTTATCTTTTAATGCATTTCTCGATCGAAATTACATTACATAAAGAAGAAAAAGTGCCCAAAGCCCGATAAAATCTTGATTTAATAAGAAACTTTTATAATTCCTCGGAAACCTCTCTTTCAAAAAGCATTACCCCCCTCTCTAATAAATACCCATTCCGAATAAAACCTGCGCTCAAGTTATAACCGGCTCCCAGTACTTATCCCACCCCGAACACATGTCTATTCTGGCCCTCGACATAATTTCCCGCTTTATCATCCCTCCGGAGCAGTCGGAGCATCGAAAAAAGGCCTCCCGAATAAATGATTATTGCAGTGTAGGCTGCCTCGATGTTATCAGGAAAAAGGCGCGTATCCTCGGGAGCCGTGACCGTTGCGCCCCCACCGGTTTTCGGCGGCGAATCGATAAGACCTTCGCGCCCTGAGCTCCATATAAAATAGGCTCGGCGCACCGCTGTGGATATAGGAGAGGAAGCGGAAAGAGGGCTTTTGTAGGGGGGCCGACTCTCTCTCCCTCTGTGTGCTCACATTTCGCTACATTTTCTACGGGCTCGAAGGAGCCGAAGCCTCCCAGGGTTTGCGCTGCATGAATTCTTACGTCGGAGGGGTTTTGTTAGCTCCGTCCTCAGAGTTTTCCAAAGGGATTCGAGGCGGAATTGATTTTTTAAAAGTTTTAGGAGGTTTGACGAGGCGAGATCGAGAGGGTGGTGGTCTTTGGAGGTTGAACAAGTCATTCGGGTGAAAAGTTCAGCTTTCAGTGGAAAATTTTTCATTTTGGGTATTAAAATTTCACATTTCTCAAAGATTGATGGTGCTGTTTCGTATCGAATGATTAATAAGTGAAAATCTCACTTCTATCAAGTGCCTTTGCATTTCATATGGACTTGTTCCTCAGCAGAGGCAGTAAATCTCAAAATGAAGGAAGAAAGAATAAATGTTTAAATGCAAAAATCTATTTAAAATTGCAAATATTCTTTTATTACAGGATTTTGAAATATAATTAACACAATATAGAAAGCCGGCCCAAATGACGTAATTATCAACGTTCTCGCAGCGCTAATTAACATTTTTAACAGCGCTCTACACGGAAAACAAACACATCAGGATTTCTATATTAGTGCGCCTCTGCCTCGGTCTACTGGACAAGTTAACAGAATGGAAAATGAGAAAGTTCGCGGTCGATTAACAAAAGCAATCATCTTCGCGGAGCGATTCGGAGCTCCCTTTTCGCGAGAAACTTTATTTTACGTATCAGAACGAGAGAGACACGAGTTCTAGTTTGCGCCTCGCATTAAAGGCTTACGAACGGCGAGGTCGGACTTTTCCGGGAGTAATTTCGCTCGCCCTCCGAGACACTCCAGTTGACGTTTCGCCAAGGTGGCTTCCGGCTAAACTAATTTCCTTTAATAACGTCAAACTTGTATTCTCCGATGGACGGCGAGACTCCCCTGGCGGTATCTTTAATTAAAAAATTCTTAACAACAACTTCAGAATTTAAACTTTCTTATCTTTTTATAATAAACAGATTAAAAGTTTCGAGAATATACTATTTTCGAAATACTCTTGAATAAATTTATTTTAACTATCCTCTTATAAAGAAGTAAAACGGAACTGCTTTGTCAAATATGTACAAAAGCAATGACATTGCACTCACGTAACTCAGATTTGTATCAAAATTAATTATTTCCCCTTAACAAAGGTTTAATTCATATCATTCATTAAACTCACAATAAGCTTCCGCGATTTGCATAAAACCTTTCGTACAAACCAGACAGCTAGATCTTAAGACATCCCTTAATCGACGAAAAAAAGAGAGCATCCACCGCTAAAAAGGATAAGAACATCTTGCTCGAAGGGAGCTTTAACCCCCTGTGAAAAGCTCGTCGGCCGCGTTAAGACTCGCCTTATCTGCAGCGGACAAAAAGGTCTGTCCCTTCTACTTCAGACTGCCAATTTTCCTCGGCGCTCTTTTCTCGAAACGCGCATACAACTCTTTTCCCTCATTGTGCGGCGTCAATAGACAGAGAGAGAGAGAGACAGAGAGACAGAGAGAAAGAGAGGGAGACAGAGAGAGGTGAAACGCGTAACTCAATATTTCCGTGTAACTCAAGGCAAAAGCCGTCCGAGAGATGAGCTCTCCTCGCCGCGCTCCGTGCTTTTACTGTCAGGGAAAAGAGAAAAAAAGCAGCCGCGTAAACTTTTTCCAGGGCTTCTAGAGTTTCGAGTCTAGTTGCCGCTCTGCGTTTATTTATCCTGGATTTTGTGCGGAGCTGCATCCACTTAGGGATTGAAATCTTTTTTTCCGCTCCCCTCTTTGCGGACAGCGAGACTGCAGGAGTTTTTTTTTTTTTTTCTATTTTGGAAGAGTGTGCGTGTTTGCTTTCTTACGCGCAAGCTGGTAATGCGTCGAAGGGTAGTAACGTAAAGAAGCATGAGTAATGCTTTATTTACGTAATGGCGCTATTGAGAAGCTTAGACTTTAAGGTTTCTGGTTGATGGCCACTTTACTTTTCGACAGGGAAGTATTATTCCTCCAAACATGAGCTAATGCATTTATTATTGAAATATAAATAAGCTATTTATTAGATAACCAATGCATTACGTCAGACTTTTTTTTCGTCTAATTTCACTATCATTTAATGAATACCCAGGGAAAAGCCCAGTCACAATTTCCTCCAAGTAATTTAATGTCTTCAGAAATGAACTGTAGTTCTTCCTTTCACCTTAATTAACAAACACGACGACCCTTTAATGACTCTGCACACAAAAACCAGCCCGAATGAAGATTCAGCCCCGCATAAAATTCCTCGGTCGCATCAAACATCGCTTATTTCCCAGGACGAGAATCCAGCCAATTTCAATATCGAGCGGCCCTAACGAGCGCCTCCTCGCCCGGCATTACGTAATCGGGAAATCGCATTAGCCCCGGCCGGGCCGATCGAAATAAAGCAATTCCATAATTCATGGGAGCCGCGCGCGGCGCGCACGCACCCAAAGCAAACACAATATCGAGGAGAGAAATCTTGGTGGGGCGGGGGGAGCGGAGGTTGACTCACATGCACTTTCACCTCACGTCAGATCGGCCGCCCCGGCATAAATTAGACGGGGGCGAAAAGGTCTGAGGGTGGGCCGCTATCGCGCCGCGATTGCCCGCGACGACGACGACGACGACGACGAGGACCCTGTCTGGGCGGGATTAGTCAGAAGATGAGATCATCGCGAACTGCTGCGCCATCTGCTTGGGAGAGCGCGGGGTGAAGCGGGGCTGGGCTGCTTTTTTTTCATGGTTTTTGGTAGGCGATGTAACGGAGGTTAATGTAGTAGAAAAATGGAAGTGCCGTTAATGTCTGTTTATATTTCTGTCAGTCGAATTCGTGTATTCGTAAATAGTGATTTAGAGAAGGCTGTTTTTTGTTTCATTAATAATTTTCTACTTATTTTCTTAACTTTTATGATTTCAGCGAGTATTGCTTCTAAGAGAAAAGTCGCGACTCAAGATTAATGTTCTAAAGTCTATTTTTATATTGTTTCCTGGATATTTTATTGATTTATTTTTCAAACACGTCATGAGGTTTTTAAGGCACCTTTTAAACGCGCAGATTCTGAAAATCCATGACGACCCACATAAAACAATTTCCTGTTATTGTTTTGAATCACTGAAAGTTATCAAAACAGTCTCTATTGCAAACATCTTATAAACTCACTTTTTCGGATTTAATACGTGTATTTGCTCCAGAATAAATAAGATTTATTATTGTATAAAAATTCTTTTAAAAATTATTTTATCAGATCTTATAAGATTTGCTCAACGGGGGTAGCAGTGAAGCTATATTTTTTCGCTGGAGTAAATCAAATGGTATTGGTGCATCTCAGTTTAAACAGTAAAGAAAATGTTGATTTGTTTTATGATCTTTGCTTACAAATAATGGGAAGAAACTCGAGGATTTATCCGGCTTTCGCATATTTTTTTAGTGTTTTATTTTCAGCTTTATTTAGTTAAATAATATGTGAAAATAATGAGTCACGAGCTTGGAATTATCGGGAAATCGTTTACGCAGTTCACTGATTCGAACACACTGTAATTTAATCCGCCGGGCTCTTGATTATTTGAAAATGTATAAATACAACTCGGTTGCTCGTATTTTTAAACTTTGCGAAATGAACGCAAAAACCAGAAACTATGTAGCTGAATAGTCTCCAAATTTATTGCCCACTACTGAATTTAATATTTATCCGTTTATTACGGGTGCCGTAAATTTCTAGAAATATGCCTTCTTACGCTGGAGTATTTATTACCCTGGAAATATTCTAAGTATGCAGGCATACTTTCGTTAACTTCTGCCTGTATTAAGTAGCATTAACCTTTACCTAGCATTAACTTTCGAATAAGAAATTTTTCTGGTAAAAGCAGGTGTGGTACATTAACTTTGAGCGATGTTAATATACCATCGAAGCACCTCGTAAAGAAAGTTAATTATAGAACTAATTTATCATAGAAGTACTACGGGCGCAATAAAATTTTAATTAAAATTTACAAAAACCTCTCTACTTAATGCACTATTTCACGGCGTTAACCTAACGTGCTTTTAAAGATCATACTAACATTTAAAAAAATCTAAAAAAAGTGTACACAACAATTAATCAATGAAAAAAAAGACATTAAATGTTAAAAAAACGAATGTTTTTGTTTTTAACGTTTATTCGTACTTTCGAACAATACGTCTTATTCTTTTTTCCGCAAAGGCCAAAAACTCTCGAACGGCCCTCTCCTCTTTGCCAAAACAAAAGAAAGGCCTCGACCGGGCGAAAAGCAGCGAGTGGCAAAAGAAAGCGTCCAATTACAAAGTATATGGCGCTCGGCAGGCCGGCCGGCGATTCAGTGCCGGCGGAGCGTCAGCGTTAGTCCGCCGGGGGCGAGAGAGTCGCCCGTTGCTGGGTCGGCGTTTTCGACCAATGAGCTGCGACTGCGACGGGCTGGCTGCGTGTGCGCGGCGGCACGGGGGCATTTAGCGGCGAGAGCCGTCGGCTTGTCACCGACGGCGCTAACTGAAAAATAACTTTTAACGCCGTTTTCGCATTTGCGCGCTTTTGCGGGGTTTGGGGTGAATGGAGATTTTTCCCGGTGAAAGGGGAATTTAGAGGCAAATGGAAGTCAGGTTGCTTGAAATGGAAAAAAAAGTAAGGGGTTAGTTTATTTCTAAAGATTTAAATACGCGTAAGCTGGCTAGAAATATTCTTGCCGTTGATAAATAATGTACTGTAAATGTTTAATAAAAAAATAAACACTTTTTTTTTAATAAAAAGCTTTCCAAAGAAATCTCAAATGCGTTTCACGTTTCCTACCGAGAATAGAAAAAGGAAAATCGATGAAGCGGAAGTTCAGGAAATAAAACCAGCTCGATTCATAATTAAATTCCCTAAAACTACTTCCGTCAGTTATTATTAGTTGACATTAGAGCTTAGCCGAGCGCGTCTCTAAGCGTTGAAAAAGCCCGGTCGACGGCGCATGCGCGTCCGGAACACTGGCCGGTAGGAGCACGTGCCGGCCGCTCGGTGTGATTAATGAGGGGGCGACTCGTGCCGCTCGAGTTTATACATATTCAAGTGGAGTTTCGATCTCGAGCTTTTCCGGATCGGACGTCATTTTCCGCTCTCGCTTTTACTTTTTTTTCGGACTGATTGCTCAGTGATGCGAGAGAAGGGCTGGGGGCGTTTTGTGAGATATGGCCAGTTTTTCTTTTTTCTTTTTTTCGACGGGGTGGAATCGTTTTATTGTGTGACGAGGTTTTTTATGGCGCTTTGATATGCTGGAATGATTTGAAATGCTTTTGGAATTAATCATTGTTGCGTTCAAGAAGAAACATGCTTTTACTTCATTTCACATAAAAATTCTAAATATTTTGTTAAATTTATTCTGGCTATAGAAAACATTTTAAACAGTGCAGTATTTACTAAACATTCTTTGTAAACGCACTGAATGCCCTAAAAAAAAGTTTTTTTTTCAAAGAATCATGTTTTTTTCATAATAGTCATATGCATAATAATTATTCAGCTATTTAATCCAGACGAATACCACCTCGCACTTTCACTCGGTAGCTGAAAATGATCTACAATGCAAACTCGGAGTGACTCACGCACTTAGGCCGCGATAAATGATTCAAAGCACTAAGTGCAGTGCACTCCTTAGGCTCAGTCCGCGCCTGAAGCGCATGAAAAATCTTGCTACACTTACTTGACTCTCTCTCTCTTGCGCGCTAATCCCCCTCAGAAACTACAATAAATGCAAACGAAGTCGCTCCTCCGTTCCTGCGGCGCGCACTCGGCCGCTTCCTCCTCGCGGCCGTTTCTCTCCATTGTCGGCTTGTCCGCGAATTACAGCGCGCATTCGAATCTAATTATCCCGGCGTCGCCTCGACTGCAAGGGCGTGTGTGTATAATGGAAGCCCGCGCGACAATGGGCAAATGCGCGTGGCGCCGTCGCGATCCCGATGACGTAAGTGGCTCGCGGAATTATCGAGCCCGTTCATCGCTGCGCGCGGAGAGCAAATTAGATGCTATCGAAATCCGGAGGAGGAGGTACGATAGCTCCGCTTGGATCGTCGAGGCTGGAGATTTGCCGAAGAATCGAGAGAGAGAGAGAGCTGTCGGGGAGCGTTTATTAATTGGTAGGAAATGCGGTCGTGCCTTCATTCGTCGGGGATTGAATCATAATATTAATTCGATCTTGAGCAATTCGACTCGATTGTCGATGCCACTCGTTTTGGAAAAAAGGGATTAATCGCTTCATAAATAGTTTTCATTATTGCTTTATAAATAATCTTGTGATAATTTATAACGAGTAAGCCGAGATAGCGTTGCATGAGCAGCAGCACTTTGCCACTGCTAATTCGAATCATTCTAGCCAGAACATTAGCCAGGTGATAAATATCCGCAGCACCTCCGTTAACAAGCTTTCCCGCATTAATCACATCTCCTCCTTCACCCCCTCCTTATCAACTCGAAATCGTAGCCGTATCAAGCACTCAACTGGCCGGCGCATTGTCGGGTTAATTATCCTTTGCAGGGCATCGGATTATCGGGGCTTCTCTCGCATATCGAGTTTCCGTGTCCGGGCGTGTCCGCTTTTTCGGTGCGTCGGCGAATTAGAAGGCGTGTGGGGTTATTGATAGGGGATCCTCGCGTGGGTGGCACACGGCGAACATGTGGCTCGTTAAAGCGACGCTTTTATTGGATTCGAGGGAACGGGAAGACAATGTCTGGAGGAGGAGGAAGGGGGAGAGGGACAGTCTGGAGGAGCGCCTGGGTAGTTTTCGACTCGAGTGGGTGAGCGTTTTCGCCTGTCGGGCTCTCTCTCGCTCGAGTGGCTGCGAATTTATGGGAGGAAAATTTAATTGGAGAGGTTAGAGTGAAAACTACCTTGTTATTGGAGTGTAATTAGCACCATCGATCTCGCCGACGAAACTTTCGCTGAAATTAAGTGGATTTTAAGCTCTAATTTTTATTATTAATTGAGAATTCGATCGCGTTCCGTACGGATTGGCAAGAAACTTTCTATTGCGTTTGATTAGTCGTTATCAATCAAATCCTTTTCCATTTTCCAGCTTCTCCAGAAATTAATATCCGCTCTCGACAAAAGCTCGGCTCCGAAGGCCACCAATAAATCCCCAAACCCGACTGTTCAAAAGGCAATCCGCGCCCCGAAAAAGGAAGAAAAAGGCAGCGCCGCCGCCTCTCTCCATCAAGATTAGCCCGAAAAGCAGCTTGTATCGATCATTGGAATAGCCGCCACGGCGCTCGGCGCGCTTATCGAAAATTATGCGCGCGGAGATCGAGTGCGCGCGCGCGCGCGCATGCGCGTTTCGTCACGCGCGCGCGGGGCCGTGCAGCTCGCCGTGGTTGCCAAAGCTCGCAATAAATAGTCTCACGGAGATACGGAAACGCGTCGCGCTTTTTAAAAGGCGCGACGAGACCCCCCTCAGGAAGTTGCGTCAGCTATAAATCAGCCTAACCACGCGCGCAACCGGCGATCCTACGTGAGTTACGCGCTGGAAAAAGAAGGACGAGGAGCTGCACTCCTTAAATGTTGCCTGCCCGAGAGGCCGAGGCTTAACAGATGGATATGCTCCTAAGATTGTCCGAATTCTCCTGCTATCTTTTGCGCTGTCTAAATGTGCAAGGCGTCTCGGCTTTCTTTGTGAATTTATTATTTTTTATATTATTTTTAAATAGACTGCGAAAAGAATCCTTTTACCCTGAAAAGATATTTTCAAACTTACTTGTCGGATGACCGAAGTTATATTCTGACCTATCTGGAGCAGCAGAATTTATACGGCTGGGCTGCAGTCGTGAAAGTAGATAGAACTACCTGCACCAGTTACTTTATCGCCAAAAGATTCTAAAGGATGTAGAATGCATTTCGTTCTGTAAAAAATTGCGAACTACTGCAGACAGCAGGTATTTCATAAATTTTTCTTCAAACCGTACTACCCATTTACTTTTTAATAACAACGTTAATAGTGTCTCCATTAGTCACCCCTCCTCCTATAAAGCCGAAGAACTACCCGGTGTCTCCAAGCTCGAACGCTCTCAACGATATCATCTCAGAGCTTTACAACCTCCTTAAAAAGCACCTTGTCTAACAAAACGGCCTGGAACTCCGGAAAAGCTCTAAAATAGCGCAGTAAAACTCAGCGGAGATGAGCGGCGCGCGACAAGCTCGCGTTACCCGCGGGCTCCCGCCGATTAAAATCGCTCGGCGATCATCCCCGCGGTGCGTGTAAACCCCGACCTTGCCGGGGAGAAAGAGAGAAGAGGACGGGACCTTATTCGGCGACGGGAATTATTACATTGCGGTGGGACTCCTCCTCCGGGCAGGGTGATTTAGGGCCCGTCGAACGGTATAAATACACGGCGCTTCCCGCGAAACTTGTCGTAAATTCGAGAGCCGATTTCAGATCGGGAGATAGCCTATTGGCTCCGGGAATTCCGCTGTTTATCTGAGCAGGAAATTGCTTGTATTATGATTTTTTTGGCCGGTCAGGCGAATGCATTAGCCTGGCGTTTGTTGCTCCTTTTTTCCCCGATGCAACGTCGAATAAGTAAATTTTATCGGGTTTTGATAAACTATTTCGTTTATCTTTGATGTAATCGCCGCTGCGGCGGGAAGTACGGTTTTGTAAGGTACGAGCATTATTCATCGACGCACATGTCCGAAGATGGTGTGCTCAATAATTCTATTGTCTTCTTCAAGCTGCAGTACTCCAGTGCTAAGTTTCCAGCCTTAACAAAGAGATTTTTTACATTATTTACAATAAGAGTCTGGAAATTTTATAAGACGTCAAATATTATTTCCGAAGATACGCTGGAAATTCAATACTAGAGATTCTAGTGTAATTTAGAGAAAAGTATTGCTAATACTTAAAAAAAATCTAATACATCTACTATTTTAATTCAAATAGAGTAAATATTTCGTTATTTATTTATAATGATAAATAAAGCCCAAGGTCTAAACATCAGCTAAGTAAAAATTTCCACCCAGGAGCCGTTAAAATTTCTCAAGAATCTCCCAACGGGCGATAAAAAAGCCATCACTTGGCAATGATGAAAATTCGTCTCTGCCGGCCTCTGGCGGCGCGCGTAAAGCTTTGCCGGCGTCGGGCTCGAAATATGTCATATCCAAAGCTCCCGCGGCTTTTGCTATCTCGAAGATTCGCCCTCTCCTCTATTTCGAGCTTTTCCAGGCCTGAAAATCGCGCGCCGCAGCTGTGCGCCGCCGCCGCCGCGCCCCGGAGGTCGTTGCACCCGCGCAGTGGGAATTCCCTCTCGGCGCGCGGTGTACACGCTGCAATAAGAACGAGTGCGACGAGGAGAGCCGAGAGCCCTAAAACGGACCGGCTAAAACGAATAGGACGCGCGTATTATTGTGCCAGGAGGTTGCCGCGGACGCCTGGAAATGACGCGGGGATCGGGCTGGGACAAAGGAGAAGAGACAGGCGAACATGGAAATGTACTTGCGATGCGACTGATGAGGCGAGTTTTTTACCGAACGCTTTGGGGATGCGACTGAGTGCTGCGACGGCTGCCCTTTTTTGTTCGCTCAATTAGCGGCTTCTTCCCTGGATTGATTAAAGCAATGAAAAACCTTTTACTTTAATATAAAGATACTCCTTTGGGTGTTTATATATACCCTCTAATAATTGAGAGTTTGATCAAAAATATTTCAAGTACTAATCGAGTCCACTCGTTGCTCCTCGAGTAATTATCAAACTCCAGACTTAAAACAAAGCCACAAAACCCGGATAACAAGCCCCCGGCGAACCTCTCGAATTCCCATCCTAAGAAACTTAGCTCTCCGCCAGTGGCGCGGCAATATTCCATTATCCCGCTCGGAGTAACGAATTTCTCGGCGCCTCGACTCGATTGAATTTACAAGACCGTGAAGAAGAGAGGCAGCCCTCCGGGCGCCCGAGGGAAAATTCTCTCCTCTCTCTCTTCGAGGGGGGGCAAAAAATTTTCCGGCAGCGCTTATCTCCAGCTCGTTACTTATGCAGATGCACGCCGGCGCAGCCACAATGCCAGCGAGAGATTGCCCCGCGGTTTCGTCTTCTGCCGCCGCTTTTGTCTTTCGGAGCGAGCGCAGTCGTACTCCGAGAGCGGTATCTTGTATTTGATCGACGCTCCTTTCTTTCCCTCGCTGCAGTTTACGTCCCGCTTTTTCCCAGGAGGTAATTTGCCTCGGGACGAGGGTGTTTCGGCGCGGCGAGCTGCTTTTTATTCGACGGCTCTCGAGTTTTGCGGAATGTTTATTGCGAGAATTCAAAGGCGCTTTTTTTTTCGATGAATTTTCTATTTTCTACCGGATAATAAACTTTTTTTGCTTTTTGCGATGTGAAATTTGAAAATTAACTGACGTATTTGTTTGGCGCGGTTCTCCTGTTGGTCAAAATAAATGTAAACGTTTCGTTGCAGATAGATTGCAGCAAGTGCAAACTCTGCGTTCATTCACAATTTGTTAAATCTATTAATAGTGTATACACGTATGCTGGACTATTTGATTTTCTATTGTGTGCTAAAGGGAGACGGATGGCCTCGTGTAAATATTGGAAAGCTGTCGAACTTACATTACTACAGCTGAACTGGATGTTAAGCTATGTTTGTACCGCGATAACAACCCATTATCCTAGTTCAAGTAAACATTTACCTAATGCCCACTTTCAATATAATAATATGTTGGCTTGCCGAATTTTTTCAAACGTCCCATATTTTCATTAGAATAATTAATTAAAAAAATAAATATAGAATTATTTTAATTCTACCCAAAAATAGTACTAGAAAAATAACGAGAAAAATTCCCGATAATTCCAACTCCTAAAATGCCTATCAAAAACATTCTAAAATTACTTGCCACAAAACCCACATTCATCAAAGGCTCAATAAATACGAAATAGCCCCGAATCATCGGACATCTTAGCCGCCGACATCTTAATCAGCGGCGCGAAAAAAGCAGCGCACGCGCTGAAATAATCAGGGCCACTCGAGGCTGCGAGTCCGCGTAGGCGCGCGCACGTTTATGCGAGTCCTTTAGCCGCGGCGTCTGGCCTCGAGATCCTATAAGAGTGAGCCTCGGCACGTGCTGCGCATTTGCATCTTTTTGGCGAGGAGATGAGGATGCGGTCGGATTTGAATTTAGGCCTGACTCGCTGCTGGCCTTTGATCATAGTTTATTCATTAGGCGCGCGTGAACGCATTGCTAATGCGGTTGCAAAGGAGATCATTTCAGAGAATAAAGAGGAATTTAAGTGTTTGATTGCGGCGTTGAGGGGTTTTCGTAATTCTTAACAGGCTGGTGTTTGTATTCAAAATTGACTGCTTTTGATTAAGAGAGTTATAATGTTTATGATGCATCTCGACGACTTTGAGTAAGGCCTCTGTAAAACTTATCGAGCACGCGCTTATTACTGACGCATTTTAAGTCGCACTCTAAGTTGGTCGAGGCTGGAATTTCTTCCGTTAGAACACGTCGATATCGTGCGTACACCCATTGACTGATTGATGAATCTCCCAATCGTGCCACATTTGCATATCACAAAACCATAACAGCTTTTAAAAATCTCGAGAGCTTACTAAAGACAACTCTTTCCTTGCAGGCGATTACAACTCGGCGAGCGAGGCACTGGTGTTGTGGGCCAAGCAGAACCTAAGCGACGACAACATCTCCGTGATCGTGGTGTTTCTGACGCCGCCCGGCGAGATAGCGGCCAAGCACTTCTTCGACCCGCGGCCCGTGCAGAGCGCCATGGAGCCGAGCTTCCAGCAGCAGGAGCATCCGCTCTACGACCTCGAGAACTATGGCTTCGCGGCCAAGCAGCAGCAGCAGCAGCCGCAGAGCAACGGCAGCGCCGAGGACAACAACGGCTTCGGCGCCGCCGCCTCCTTCCTCGAGCCGATCAACGGCAGGCACAGACCCAAGCCGCCCAAGTACAATGACGAGGACGACGATGAGGACGAGGACGAGGACGCCGAGGACGTAGATCTGGGACCGGAGACCAACGTCGATCAGGTGGACGACGCGCCCGAGGAGTTCGGGAAAATGGACGAGGCCATGGAGATGATGGTCAAGAGGAACGACGATGAGTTCCCGCTGGAGATTAAGAGTGAGTACTGCTTATGCTAGAGTATTAATCATCGCCGAAGTACAGGGGAGCGTAATGTGACGCAAGAATTTGCATAAAATAATAAATAATTATGTAGAACCGGTTGCCGCGACCTCGTAAATCACGCGAAATTTGCACGCAGCCGAGTCTCGAAACAGTAGCCATTCGGTGAAAGTGCCGAGCATCGATCAAAAAACCGAGTCATTTTTGCTGCTTTTATTAGCCCCCCCGAAACCGATAACTTTACGATCCTCCATTTAAAATTCATCCCCTCCATAAAAAGCGCAATGCGCGCCTACTAAAACCTCCCTCGTGACTCGGCATTATTCAAACTCCGCCTCGACATCCTCTCTTTTTTTCCAGCAATTAAATAAAGCGTGTAGTGCCGGACGTCTGTGCACCGTTACGTCATTTTTCGCCTCTCTCTCTCTAAAACACAGAGCGCAGGCATGTACGCGCCGGCTGTAAAAAGGCCCTCCGACACGGCATTAGAAAAGGCTCTCCGCTAAATTACTCTTCGAGGTAGATTAGGAGGAACATCGCCGGCTCATAACCCCCGCGACCTGACCTCCGATTATCGGCGCATCAGCGCGCGCCGCGGAATCCCCGCAACCGGTTCTTTCTCTCTCTCTCTCGCTCTCTCGCGCGCGCCGCGCGAAAACGACGGCTTCGACACGTAATTTAGCCGGGCTGCCTCTTTCGCTAAGGAGAGGGAGATTCGATCGGCGCGCGGGGAGACTTACGGTTTTACGTGCCGCGGGCCGCCGGGCATGTTTATAATACACTTTGTCGAATACTGGCTGCTCCCGCTGCCGCCGTTTCTTTCGGCCGCTTTCCTTTTTCCCGGCAGGGGGAGAGTGATGTAATTGGTTTATCAATGGGTTTCTTGTTGCTTTCGTGCTTTACGGCCGCGAGAGACTGACTCATACGCTGACCTTTCCGGCCGATTTTAAAACGTTCTTGCGAATGTTCGAGAAACGGCACTTTTTATGCTCGTAATTGTTAATTGCATCAAATGAGTAATCCTTTTCGAAATTTGTTCCTTTCTAATTATAAGAATTCAAAAGTTCCTTTTTATGGATATAATAATGTTCTAATTTAAACGTCGTGAGTCTTAATAACTTTTCTGCTTTATTTAGATAAATCTCATTAAATTTGAGTCCTGCTTAATTAACAAGCATCCACTTTTGTATATACGTTCGATTCAAAGGTGCACGTCAAATCAAATTCAGCTTAATTGCAGTAAATTCAAATAATTTGATCCCGTGAGCGTCGATTACCGTACCAAGCAAAAAGGAAAACAAATTCAGCGTAAATTATGTCACCATTATCCATTGCGTCCTCGCCGCCGCCCGAATAATCCAGCATTAATATTTTCAATCTCGCTTGAAATTTTATCAATCGAATATTAATCCGAATCAGAGCGATCTGCTGCAGCAGCATATCCTGCAAATGAATCCACGAGAGACAGCTTTCGCGCCCATCCAGTCGAGAGGCAAAGCGTCGCGTCGCTCGTTAAACTGCACTCGCCGCAATTTCAATATCGACTATTCGGACCCCCGAAAACCGCGGTTATTCTCGCTCGCTCCCGATGATCAATCGGCGACCAATCCGAGGCCGCGCTCGACTTCGTAAGCGTCTAGCAATTTATATAACATTGCTCGGGCGAATACTCGGCATTTTACCTCTCTTTTTCGCCTCGTTGCCATTCCGCCTCGACACCGGAATAACTTCCCTCTGGATGCGCCGACGACGAAAGCGTCTCGGAGCGAAGGGGGAAATAAAAAGAAGGAGGAGGAAAGGGAAGAAAAGCATGAGAATAGACTGGGAGGAAGGAAAATAACGCCGCCTGCAGGCCAGACGAGAGGAGTGGATTATATCGCGCCCAGGCTTTATTCCGATTAAGTTGCGCGATAATTTTCCATTTCAAAGGGAAATTTTTGTTTGCAGGTTCACTGTAGTCGGCGTTTATTTGGACCGAGTGCCTTGAATTTCCATTGCATTACTCAAAAAGTTTGCTCGAACGATTTTCAATAATGTATGGGCGATTGATAGTCGAGCATAAAATCAGCATAAAATATATTTTCTTATACGTAAATCATGTTTTATTGATGCGAGGAATGATTGAGTTGTAAGAAAAATAGGCTTTATTCGAAACCGTAAACTGGAAACACGCTTGATACGACTATTTAATAGTGGTGCGTTTACCTTCGGGGGGCAATTAGCATCATTGATTGACGTTGATGCAGTTGTAGGCGAATGTCGAAACCGAGAATCCGATTCCGGAGTCTGATTGCCCGTCCGAAGTTTACCTTTAAAAATAAAATCAATCGTTTGATTTTACATATACCAAAACATTCAATTACCAGTCCGTGAAACAAAAAGACGTAGGTTTTCAGCGATATCGGCGAAAAGAAAACGTCGACTTCCATCGCGTCCAATTACGAGTCTGGAAGCGAGGCAGAAGAAAACAGAAATTAAAACTTGGAGATTTTCCCCGCGGAGGGAGTAGTCGCGAACGCTCGATCGTGCAATTCGTCGCGCTCCGCTGCTCATTGCGGCGAGAAAAAAATACCGTACGTCGGAGAGGGATATTCGCCGACTCGCTCCGGGAAGTTATTGTGATTTATAAGCGAGTTTGTACGTACAAGCCGTGGCTTATTAATTTTTTCGCGAAATTTTAATTAACATGTTACCGAGAGCTTGGTCTCCGCCGAATCGTTAATTTCTGGCTGGGGGGATTATCTTTTGAGTGATCTTTTGAGGAGGTTCAATTTGTACTGAGAATTTATCGTAGGATTTAAAAAGTAATGACTATGTGCTGAAATATAATTGTTGGAAATTTTAAATTGCTCTTACGTAAATTAGCGCATTTAGTTTGATTATTGTTTTATTACAGATGTATAAACAATAATTGTAATCAACTAAAATTGTAAGATATGGACAAGAAATAGTCTTGCTAGCTTTAATATTTTGATTAGTTTTATGTATTCAACTGCTCGACGTATACTTTCTCAACTAACAAGATCGTAAAATCATAAAATAACTATTTAAAAAGGCCGGTAACATGATTTTATTATCATAATTATCAGACGCGCTCAAAAAAAACAGCTCTTATTCAGAAAAATAAATTTCTCCAAAGCAGTCAATACATCCCATCATCGAACTTAATTGGCCTCGTGTACAACATCCATTAATTTAATTCGTTCCGCAAACGCAACCTCTCGTTATTACTCAATCGTAATTAATTCCTCGCAAAAAGAGCTCTCGAACGAAAGAAAAGCCCGACTCTCGGAGTTATTGCTCGGCGAACGAACTCCAGGGCCGCGGTCGCTTAAACGCGTCCACTTCTGTCGCCCAGCGAGACCGACAGCTGAGCCCATAATTCATTAACGATTAATTCGCGCGCCGGGGATTTATGGTCGCGATAAGAGCTGCGCGCGCATGTGGGATGCTTGAATTCTTGCATTCGTAAGGTCCGGCCCACTTTCCGGCCGCTTTGCTTTCTCCCGCGAGGCGCGGCCTCTCTCTCTCTCTCTCTCTCTCGCGGGGTCTCAAGCCGCTGCACTTCCTGCACTGATTGTCGTCCGCTCGTTTCCTCGCTTCCTTCGCGAATCAGACCAAGATAGCGGCCGCTCTCCGAACGAAGACAGGTGGACCGCGGCGCCAAGTGCCTCTTTTAATTGGCCGTTAATCAGCGCGCCCCGAGGGATACGCGCTTTTGTTTAAACGCTGCCGGGATATTCGCGAGGGAGGAGGTCGACTTGATGGCTCTTGGCGGTGCGCCGGAGGATCGAAATAGAACACGGCTGACGCCGCGGAGAAGGGAGAAGGGAGCGGGTGGTAATAAGCCTGGACGTTTGGCCTTTAATGTCGCTTTGAAATTGCACTTTTTAGCTGCTGCCGGTGCATTGTACAGTCGAATTCCGTGTATAGAATAATGCGGTCGCTTCTTCTTGGCTGGAATTGTTTTCGTTTTTACTGTTTCTTATTTTTAATTTTATTTAAGGAAACAAGATTATTGTCAGAAAATTCAAAAAACCTAAAATTTTATAAAGCTTTTCATTGTAAAGAAGTAATAATTACGAAAGAAAAAAGGACTGTAAATTATCGTTTTGTACAAAAACTGAAGTAATAAGTACTTGGATGGTAAGTCAATATTTTTAGAGACGTTGTAGATACAGCCAATAACGACAATAGTTTGATATCCTTTCGATATTCGAGGCGCGTAATATTCTCGTATAATAATAAGAGCTAAAGTGCCGCGCCAACAGTCGATATTGTTAAAGCTCGAGACGATCGAAGGTAACGAGCGTTCAGCTAAGGAAGAAAAATCTCATTATATTGTCGACGACCCACTTTACTTTGGATACTTGAAGTGTAGTGTAGTGAATATGCTTGAGTGGATATTTTAATGGGGCGTTTTTTCTCTCCTCTGTCTTGTCTTAAAAGTTTCTTAAACAAAGTGCACTGGAGCCTTGTGCAGATAAGTTTTTTAGCAGCTTCGCGAAAGAGAAAAAAAAATTGCTTCTTCAAAGACATGATATTGTTTTACTAAAATAAAAATCAATCGTACTATTTACGTCTTTAAAATCAGTAATCGGTAACAAATAATAATTTGATAAATTTGCTTTAGAATAATTTAATAAAAAAAGTAGTAAGAGCGTTAATTGAAATTCTCTTCTTACACATTTTCTTAAAAAAATGCGTATCCACTAACAAAAAAGCTTTTTCGCGCCTGTTTACGATGCAGTGCCGCGCCGAAAGTCACTCTTCCGCTTATCTCTCGCAACACTCGCCAGTAGAGGTGGCGCATCACTCGCGTCCCCTGCAACACACATGTTGCGTACTGCATTACCATGCGAAATGGTAACGAGGCAGGCTCACCGGTCGCCGTATTTCTCGTACAACAGACCACGGAAGAGGATTCGCAGAACGCGAATCGAAGAGAATAAAAACTTTTAAGATTATACTACAAATTAATTTAGCAATTTAAAATTTATTATTATTTATTTCGTTTTCAAATATTTTGCAGTTCCGCTCGAAATTGAGCTTAAAGTCGACCAATTCCTCCCGGACAAATAATTCATCTGCACAAAGTATCACAACGTACAAACGCGTCCAAATGATTCTGCGCTTGATATCCGCGAGCTGCAGCGACTGAAAGCATCTCAGCTCCTACACGCCCGGGCAGCTCGTGTACCTCGCTGCACCGAGGTGCAGAGTTGCCAGGCTTCCGGCAGATTTCGATGAGCCGAACGTGCTAACTGGCCGCTGATTCATTATACATCGCGAGCCTCTCCTCGGGCTGCGCTTCCGTCGGGCAGCTATTTCTGGCCGCGGGCGAGAATAGTGCGAGAGCGCGCGACGCTTCAAATAAATGCTCCCCCCCCCTCTTTGTTGCCTCAATTATCAAACGGCGCGAGTTAAACAATGGGACGGTGCAAAGTGCACGTGGCTGCTGCCGTGGTCCGAGGCGGCTTTGGCGTGTTTGGCGACGGGGTTTCCGTTCACCGGGAGAGAGTGTTTGATGTTTTAAGTGCGCGGATATCCTGCGCGCCGGGCTTTTGTTCTTATCGAGAGCTGATAAGAGCACGAGGAATAGTTGATACTTTGTAGCGGCGAAATTTTAGTTGGGCGCTCGATAGACCTTGGATATTTTATGGATTTTTAATGAGAATATTTCTTTCGCGTATTCTTCTAAAAACAGGCTTATTGATTTTTATTGAGAATGCATTAATGCAGCATAGTCTATTGATACAAATAAATAATGTACCGTATATTACACTTGACTTTCATTAAAACTTTACAAAAATATTAATAATAATTGTAAGAAATTCAGACCAACAATTTATTTTTCAATTAAAAACCTTTGATTACTATTAACTACGAAATCTAAAAATCATTGTATGAAAAACGGATGAAAGGCAAATTCTCCAAAATAAGTAACATTTTATTTTGCTCAAACGCGAAATAATAAAAATGACCTACCACAAGTAAACAGCCGGCAGCCTCCCGCGAAATCGACCATCAAACGGTAAATAAAAATCAGCTGACGGCGAAAGGAGCTCGGCCGTTTCAAATTTGCCGCGCGGCGACTCGGTCGGCCGCGGCGATTGGCCGCCCATCGCGTCGCCCACGGCTTGTGTGTTTCGGAACTCCTTCCGGCCGGCTCGTCGGCGCTTGAACCGCGCTCTCGCACACACATGTGCACGTAGGCACGTCCGGCGCGCGCGCCGGCCGGGAAAGAGCGAGACAGAGGGAGAGCCCCGTCGCGGGGCAGAGAGCGAGAGCGCGCAAAACGAGCACGCACACTCTCGCAATACTCGGCTCGCTTGCCGCGCGGAGAAGCCGTTCGCCATCGTCGGCAGTTGGTCTCGAGTCGCCGAGCTCGCGCTTCCTCCGTCGTGGTACCGCGCCGCTCTCTCTGTCTCCCTTTCCCCGTTGGAGGAAAAGCCCAGGAAAACAGACGTAAACAAATAGAGATATACGTATCGGCGCGAGAGCCCGAGTTACACTTTGGCCCCGCGAGTGCGCCTGTCGGAGGAGCAAAGGAGGGAAGCTTCGGAAGGAGCCGAGAAATAAAGAGAGAGCGAGAGAGAGAGAGGAGGGAACCGCGCTTGAGGTACGTAGTGCGCGCAGCCGTTACGGGGATATTCGAATTCCGGCCGGCGCGTGCGTGCTCTCTCCTTTTTAGGGCAGGCGCACGTGCGCCGCAGGATTATTTCGCCGTCGAGAGCATATTCGGCCTGCAGCACACCTAACCTGCTCTCCTCGCCTCGGTCCCCGCGTCGCCATCAGCGCCTTCAAATAGAAAGATCCAGATTTTTTCCCCTACCCTGGGGCCAGGTGATCGATGCCCGGGAGTTTATTGTCTTGTACCTTCTTTTCCTGCCCGAGCGCAATTGCTTTCTTTCCTTTTTTCCTGGCGACCGATGCAGCCCCCGGCTCGCCGAGGCCTCGCTCTGCAGTTACGTCGGGAGAGTGCTCAAGTGATAATTGCCTGCGATGGAAAGCTTTAATTGGGGCTATTTTCGCTGAGGCTCGCGCGGCTACTTTTCGAGCACGATGTTCGTGATGCACTTGCTTTTCTACACTATTTTCGGTACGTCTCTCGCCCCGCGGGACCAGTCGAGTTGTAAATATTTTTGTAAACATCTAGCCGAAGAAGCAAGAGATATGCGAATGAGGTCAATTCCGAGAATGCGCAATATTAGCGGCATCATCTTCGTACGATCCCGTTTCCACCGCGTTCGCCATTCCACCTTCGGGCCGGTTCGCTTGGCTCGAAGAATTTTATTTGACAGAGAAGTGACGCAGAAGCCTCGTCGGTGTCGGTTAGACGTCGAACGTTGCCAGGCCGAGCATCTCTCGCGCGTTCGGTCCGTTAAATATTTTGCCGCATCATCGCTAATTAAATGCGGAACGGGCGGCGTGAATGGCTTCGGCTCGATTGACAGCGCGAGGGAGGCTTGGATAAACAAGGGATTTTTTCACATCTCGCCTTTTTCGACCTTCCTCGCCGGGTTTTTGCCTGGAAATGCGTCCTTTTCGAGTAATTCGCCAGCGGTATTTTTAAATATTCACTTGTAACACGATCGATTAACCAAAGAAATTGAACAAGTTTTTAGCGAAACAATTTTTACTTTTATAAATCTAGACGATCTATAAAAAAACTGTAGTTTATTTTCGACCCCACTTTCTTTTTAAGGCCGTTAAGTAAAAGGTTTATAATTAGAAGTTTCATTTAAAATCTATTCCTAGCTTCGAAATTTTCCTTTTGATTTTGGTAAGCGTACCTTTGCAACCTGTATCTCGTTCGCCGGGCAACGAAAATAAGACAGCAAGTTTACCGAGAATATCGCGCTAATCCATTTCGAGAATATTGCGCTGTTATACGGCTTTCCGGATTAAACGAAGTTTCGCACCGACGCGCGAGTCTACAGTCATGCATCATATCTGCGCGGCTTGTTTTTTGCGAGGTGTTTGTGTTGCGTATAACCAATGTGTCAGCTGATACAGTCGCAACGTAACGTAATTCCGCTCCAAACGTTAAACAATCGGTAGGAAACAAATGGTGCGCTTTATAAGAGTTCACCGGGTTTTTTTTCAAAACGCGAGATGTGCAATGAATTAAATTAGTATTCGATTTGATCGGTTTAATGAAGCAATTAAATTTTGCGCTTATTAATAGGAGTTTGTAATGTGTACATGATACGATTGTAATGTGTGTCAGAGATCGAGTATAAATCATAATCAAGAAGGCAATAAACGCTCCGTCAGAGGTGTTACAAGAGCTAAACGTATGTGCACTTATACACGTATATCGCAATCGGAATTATTGTCACACGTATAAACAGAAATAATATCGGTACTTTACAACAATCTAGCATCACCAGTTATAAATAGCACATGTTTTCACTGCATTACGCAATTTATGATTTGCTATTTTTAGTGATAAATTTATAAATGTGAAATTGTATAAAAAGAGGTTTATTTGTATATTTGGAAGAAATTCATAAATTTTCTCGGTTTGACTGCTTGCGTGACTGTCGCGACACGTCAACATATCTAGTAACAAAAACGCTGGCTACGAATGGCTGCTTTCACGAACTTCTACATTTTGCGAGACATTACTGTCAAACGTAAAGAACAAATCTCTCGCGTATCCAGTTACTTATTCATTGAAAAGTTACTCGTACAGCAATTATTGAAAGCCGTAAATTTCAAATTATCCTCCACGAGTAACCTTCGGTGCCGTCGCTATTTTCAATCATTTCTACCTAAGCAATGAACGACAATTAAAAATGATCACCGAAAGCTCTTGGGAATGCAAACAAAACACTTGCATCTCTCGCCATAGCGGGCGAAATGCCCGGCCGAGAGAGACAACTAGGCACTGTTGCTAAGCGTATAAATAGTTGGTTAGCATTAAAGGCGGCGCGGCGAGTGTATTTCCGGTTGTTCGATTTGCATTTTAAATTTCAATTCCCATGCGTAAGAGCAAAAAAATTTGTCTCTCCGAGCTGTCAAAAGCTATATTTAGCGTCTTGCTCAAGGGGCTCCGCCTCGAAAGCTCCCTCATTATCGCAGCCCGCGTTTTTTTTTATCTCCTGGAGCGGCTGTTATCTAGTTTCGAGTCCTCGTAAATCTCGACGCCGAGGAATTCGCGCGACTTTGGATAACTTTATAATGGAAGGATTTATGCGGAATATCGGCTTTGGCCTGGCTTTCGCGGTCTGGCAATTAAAGCTGCGCTTTGGGATGTAAGCTCGAGGTGGGATTAGCCGTGCTTTTTCAAGCGAAATTCAATGTCTGTTGCTTTCTACTATTTTTATAATCTTATTTGTAGCAATTAATAATAAAGATTAATCTTTTGTTTTCGCTAAATAGTATCTTCTTTTATTAAATACAAGTTTGTTTATTAAATACAAGTTTTATAAACATCATTTGTATAACTTGTAATACAAAGATTGCTTTAAAGGTTAACTTGTCAATATCTAATACTCTATCGCTATATATTAAAAGATTTCTCTTTTTAAAAAAGTAAACTACCGTTTATTTTCAAATTACAATCTCCCAATGTATTTTTAGAGTCATTATCCCGCCTTGCACTTACAAAGCAGACCTCAGTTTAACAATGCTCCTAGTGCTCAATTCATAAATTCAAAACAAGTACCGCATTTACGCACTCATTCACCGCGCGTTTGCAAATTAGGAGGCCTTCAACCGGCGACCTTGACTCGATAAACTTGAGCCGGTGAATTGCATCTAAGCTCCACCGAGACAATATGATAAACCGCTCGCGCGATAACGAAGGGAAAACAAACGCTCGCATTGTTCCGCCGTTGGACTTGGAACTTTCGGTCGCGGAGGCGGGCCGAATTTATTGCGTGAATCAGCCTCATAAATAATGAAGGATACGCTATACACCAGAGAGATCGGAGAGAGAGCTATAAAAGCCCGAAACGGCCGCCTCGCAAATACACACCAAAATCCCCCGCGTCCTTTCTTTCGCCCGTTATTGCCGTGCGGTGAATTTGTCCTGCGCCGACGTCGCTGGATGGAAGAAAGAGGGACGGCGGAGCTGTTGTATCGATTCGGGACTTTGCTCTAAATTAATTTGCCTCGATGCGGTGAGATTCAACTTTGTTGGGAGCGAGTTTTCGGGAAAGTTTCGTAATGACTCAAGTTTCGTTCGTTTAGTTTGATTTATTGCTTTTAAAGGTTGCAAAGCCGAAAGATGTATTAAAAGCTGCTGTTGTAACGCGAGCTTCTGATCTATTTTGAAAAACCGTTTTTACGATGGAAACTAATACACTTTCTATCGGCACTTAGCAAAATTAAAATTGCCAGGCCAACGCCCGCTGCATTTTAAGTCGATGACGTTTTACGCAGCGTCGAATGTCTAATAAGCGTGAAGTGTTTGCACTTCGGCTCACCATAAAAGCCTATATCAAAATGATGCAATTACCGCGAAACTACTTAATTCTTCTCGCAATTACTAAAATTGTTCCAATTTTCTTTATCTCCGAACGTCGATCATTTTTAATAGAAACAAACTTCCTACGCCAAGTTTAAATTTTCCCAACTTGTCAACATTTCCATTTAGAGTTTATCAATTTTTCACGCCGGAAAAATCGGGCCACATTTTTCAAGCAATGAACCCGCGAAAAACAATCGCTCCCGGTCCTTTTTCACTCCTCCACCCGAGGCAACTCCCGCTCCGATAAATTCGCCCGGCGCCACGTGCAGGAAAAATTTCTCCCGCAAACAGTTCAACAAATCGCAGCCGAAGTATATCCGAGCGGCGCGTGCCGGTGATTCACCCCAGCAGTAAGGACGATTAGACACTTGTTGGCGCTCGCGAATCGATGGCATCGGCCCCGATATGACCCCCATAGATCCTTCCTGTCCCCCTCGTTCGCGTATCTGCTGCTTTCCCATGGCCGCCGAGTAATTTATGGATTTTCGCGCGCGTAATTATTCATCTCGGGCGTTGTGCGCGCAATGCCTGCGCCCACGCGGGGGATATTGAACGGGGCCGGGTTTTGAAAAATTTTCACTTTATTTACGGGCGAAGAAGTCGCGGCTTTCTTCCGAGGTTAAGCAATTCGTTCCCGGAATCGATTTTTATCTCCGCGGCTTTTGCAAGGCGAGAGAGAGATGCGATGCTCTTTTTGCGACGATGTAACGAGCGAATTCGTTTTGTATAAATGCGGCGCATTAATGGAACGTCGGAATGATAAGCATATAAGGTCGGCGCATTCGTATTCGTAGTGTCGTAGGTATAATGGCCGTTTTTATTAGGTAAAGACGACTAAGTTCAAGATAAAAGAAAGTTATGAGGTCTCATTACACCATAGGGTTATTTATTTCTATATTATTATAATGTGATTTGGTTTACACAATAATTTTAATGGCTGGCAGGCGTCGAGTCAATCTATCATTCGAGTCAATAAAAAGATCAGTATTTTATTTCTCTGATATCCAATAAATTAGTTTACTATCTACGGTGGCACTTGAATTTATTATTGCAGTTTTTCACATTTTTGATTCAATTTTAAAGAAAACGATAGTATCCTTTTCATGTGAAAATAAAGGCAGAACCTAATGAGAAATAAGAAAACCTACAATAATCGTTAGCAATAAAACAGTCCTTCCTCGTCTTGCCGGCCGCAAACTCCTCGATTCCAATCGGTTTGAATTCCCAAACCCAGCCGAGTTTTCCAGGCCGGCCGTCGGAAAGCAAAAGGCTCTCGGCTCCGCCAAAGAAAATCAGCTAGTTACTCGGCGGCAAACCGGATTCGCGGCCCACTCGCGTCCATTCCTCGCGCGCGGGGCTATCGGGCCCCGTAACAGTTAGCCCACGTACACCGTCGGCTACCACACAGGCACCTCGCAATCCCACACCGAGCTTGTCGGTCCCTTCTCGCGGGTATAAATCACGCTCTCCCCATCATCGGCGCCGCACGACCGAGATTATTCGCTCCCCTGTTTTTCGGCCTGATTAACCATTAAGGACGGCGTCTCCGCGACGAGGCGTTTGAAGAGGAGTTCAAGAGAGAGGCCGGAGAGTCGAGGAAAGGGGTTTTCGGCTTGCTCGATTAGCGTAATTGCGAGTTCGCGGCGTGCTAGCATTTTTTTAGGCGCGGGTAGAAGGTATTTTGGCTTTTTGGTAATGAAGGGTTTTGATTTCTCGAAATTAAATGCACGCTCGAGAAAATAGTTTTATCGCCTCTTTAAGATTCGCTGAATGTATCAATAGCTACTTGTTTCTGCACTCACGACCATTAATCCTACGCTCGATTCCTAACGTATTTATGAAGTCACTGTAGCACCATTTAACTCGTAAATCTTATCCCTCTTCACAGTTGTCTACTTACATTAAACATTAGCACACACTTACTGCAGTTTATTTATCGCTTTATAAGTGACATTACATTACAGCGGCACTTTCACTATATTTTTTTTTTATTCCTCCGACATTGCCGCTGCTAAAACTCTCGTTTCCGGCCTCTTTCGCGTCTATTTCCCAAGCATTACCGCGTAGCTTCTGTTTTCCCAGCACTTCGCTCCCTTTATTATTTTCATCTCAGACACCATCCAAGATTCTATCTCAGAGCCTACCCTTTTCAACTTCCTCTCAACAACTTTCCTTATTTCTTCCCTCTGCCGAGCACTGCATCTCCATTCTCCCGATAACCTCCTCGAAATTTTCCTCGTTTTCCCGGCCTTTTTTTCTCGCACTCCCAGCAATTTTCCCGGCCGCTCTCCGACGCCATTACCGGAACTCGTCGAGCGCGACGAGAAATAAATATATTCGATACAGAGCCGAGAGTTCAATCCCCGTAATTTCATTTCATCGCTCGCTCGCAAATGCACAATCGGGAGAGGCGAGAGTAATGTAAAGCGAGCCCGGACTCTGTAATAAAGTCATTTGCAGCCTCTTCAATTCGGGCTCTCGTTCGCCGAAGCGAGATGAAATGACGAGGAGAGAACATCGCCGACTCTCGGCCGCCCGACGTCGTGCTAGTCTTTCTCGTTGAAAGATATAGAGAGGCAGACGTGCCCACGGCTCGCTGGCATTTTAACTGCGTCGCGCTTTAACTTTTCTCATTCAATCGTATTTAAGCGATTAAAACTCGAGTTTCGCGAATATTTACTTTATGAGATGTTGATTGATGATTAAACTCGAGGGATTCGAGATATTAAAATTTTTATTGTCAAAGGATCTTTTACTCTTACTATCTTTTACTTGCGGAAATATTAAAAAAATAAAATTTTTATACCCGTTTATCTACTGCTCATTAAATTTCAAAGTATGATTCCAAGCAGTTCATTGTCATTGAATAAATTTCCTTGAGGTTTAATAAATATTTCTGTAATAATTTTATTCAATATTTTTAACTTGAAAATTTCGCCTCACTCGGCAACTAATACTCTCCATACAAAGTTCCATCGCACATTGAAGCGTGCAATCAGTTTAACAAATCTAATAAAGCCGAAACTAGCTCGGCAAATCGTCTCCATAAACCCCGAACCCCGAAAGAGTGTCAAGGCCTCGAAAAACCCCGAAGCAGCCTATCCGCGTAAGAAATTGAGCTCTCGCCCAGCGGAGCACGGCGGAGCGTTGAAAAGCATTCGCTCTCGAGCTCTCGGCCAAGAAGCAGCTCTCGGCTCACCTCGAAAACTCCTCGGGAGAGCTTCTGCTGCAGTCGGCGCAGCTCGCCGGCCGGCGGCGGCGGCGGCGCGCGCGCATGTGTAAAATTAGCCCGGCCCCTGTGCACGTGTGCGTGAACTTACGCTGCTCTCCCTCCGCGGAGGTCTCTCTCTCCGCGTCTCTTTTCGACGCTAAGCCCGAGAAAATAAGCGAGAGAGAGAGAGTAATACATCTTCGCCGGCGCGTGTATTTTCGAAGGCGAGTCCTCCTCTTGAGAAATTGCGCGACTCCGCAGACGCGCGCGACTCGGGGACGGGATAATCGAGTTATGGGCGTGGATGCCGCGAACTTTCGACCGAGACGACGCGGCGAGGATTATGATACGCGCCGGTGAGACATTTATTAGGATTCACAGGGGAGTTTGCGAGCTTTTTCTATTTTTTCTTTATTTATTGGAAAAACTAATTAAATGCTTGGGAAGGAATCGAGCGAATTATTTACGTTAAGGTCTTGAATCGTAAAGGATAATGCTGTTAAAGCTATTTACGGGAGGTTTCGGCATCCGCGAGTTACTTTAAGACGTCAGAGATTAAGAATTCAGCAACAAACCCATAAAAATTTTTTTAGAAAGTTACACGCTCCAGCAATTAAGCCCGATAACATGCTCTAAACTTTTCCAGCTTTACCTGGTAAGGCGCACAGTCGAAAACCAACACGTGAATGAACAAGCACACCTAATGAAATCCCCGCCGACTGTTAAACTCGCCTGTCTTCGCCATTTACGTCTAACTCGCCGAAGAAATAACTTTTCTACCTTGTCTGAATTTCTAAAGAGCACCTTCGAGTCCCGATCCTTCCGTGCAAATCATCCTTTTTTTTCCCCCCCGACCGATACCTATAAATAAATCCTTTCCTCGCTCGCGAAAACCCCATCAACATCTCAATCTCCACTTTGTACGGCAGTCAAAAAAAAAAACTTCATTACCTTCTCTCACACAACAAGATAAACCGGCAGCCTCTCACCTCGGCACGCACGTATCGATCAGCAGGAGCTTACAGCCAGCACGCCTCTCTCTCTCTCTCTCTCCCTCTCACTCACTGCTATCTAATCTGAAAAAATGAATTTCTCTCCCCGGCGCTTTGCGCGGTAATTGCAGGCAGGAAGCGGCGGCGATTAAGCTGCCTGGCGCATCTGGCCCGCATAGGTTAGAATTAAAACGCACCTCGTATCTTCATCGGGCTTGCATTCCGCGTGCGCTCATTGCCGGAGGGGAAGGAGAGAGGAACGGTAGCGCGAATTTCATCGCTCCTCTCGTTCGCTTTGCAGCGACGCGCCTTCGTTGTTGTTTTTTTTTTTTTTTTTTTTAATTAGGAGACTGAAGAGGAGTCGATGCGTCGATCGCAGTGGTTGCATTGTCTGTTTATCGGTTTGCCGCATTGGCTTTTGGCCGATGGGACGATCGATGCTGCCATTTAATTAAACGCGATATCGGAGAGCTCGAAGCGAACGAAGGGACGCTTTGGGAAATTCACTGAAAACACAAGAGAAATGGTAGTTTTATTCAAAACGATACGACTTTAATTGATTATTCGAATTGTATCCCGAAATAAAAGATAAGGTGCTTTATTATTCATGACAAATTGCAGAAGCAGGTAGCCGCACGACCAATAATCTCGCAAGCGATTAGAGCTTGGTTTTAAACACTCTTATTAAATTGAAGTACCTACGCATTATTGCATTAAGAATTACAGCACGCCGAGCTAAAGCAGTCGCCTGTTACGCGTAAATGATTAATCGGATTACAGTAATAAACCTCTAATGCTTATGTTATACCCTCTCTTTGCGGGATTAGGGAAACGATTGCTTCGCTCCGCAGGCTCGAGATTATCTTTCCTAATCTAATATTAATTAATTCCAGTCTAATCGATTTATCACGCATGCTTGATCGCAAATTCCTCGCTTTGTGGGCTGTTTTAATTATTTGTCGTTTTCTTTTTTTTATATATATAACCTAGCGTATCAGTTACTTGGAAACCTTTCCTTTACAAATAGAACGAAAAAACAAACAATTTCAATCCCATGTAACGGCCATCAAGCGCATTTTCCGAGCGACTAAACGCAGCCGTGCGCAGGAAGCTCGAGTGCCACCCCGACATAAATTCTCGCTCGCTCGCTTTATCTCCATCTGGGCAATACGGCGAAAAGTCGAATTTCACACTCTATCAAGTCGAAGACGCCGAGAGAGCTGTTTCAGTCCCCTTTCCCTCCCCGATAAATCATCGCGATACAACATAATTCCCGATTCGCCGCCTAATCCCGGCCTGCAAGGGCGTGTGCCCGCGCGACGGCCTGTCTGTCTTGGATCCGTCAGGCGCGCGCAGTCGCGCACAGCCCCCCCTTTCACGGGCTTGTAGGCGGATTATTCGAAACTATTGAATGCCGCGGCGAGGGGATTAGCGGGGGGGGCTAAGTTTCGGTGAATCCTTGATGATTGGATGGCTGATGTTTGCGATTGGGGATTTATTTATTCATCTTGCTTCCAGTGGGGAAATTTCTCGAAAAATCATTTGTTTATCCAATAAAAAATAATAATAAGCATTTACAAAATTGGCAAAATTTTTTGCATTAAAATTCGGTTTTACGAATGCTTAGAAAGGTAACTTTTACAAGCTTAATTGACTGCTTTGAATTTGAATTTTGCCTCTGTGAAAGTGGATTTAGTACACTGCTCGAGTAGTAATTAAAATTTTTACGTCTTTTCTAACGAACGGCAATAATATTACTCTAATTAGCAAACAGAATGCTTACTCCATCATGCAAAACCGCATACCCCGCCAGTCTAATAACCTAAGTACCTTTTTCAATTAATACATCATCAAGAATTCATAACTCTTTAATTACCCTTAATAGAATTGCCTTTCTCAGCACACAAAGTCCCAGCAATAAATAATTGAATTTTGAAAAATTAGACCTCCCCGAAGAAAAGCGTGCCCCGAGCACGCGCGAGCATCCCTTTAGCCGAGCAAAGATCGTCCATCAGGCGAGTGGAAAAAACTCGGAGCGAGCAACTCGGTCAGCCCCAACAGGCTGGCGGCGGCGGCGAGCAGCAGGTGCGTAGAAACTCTCCCCGGCGGGATGGAGTCGTGCGTTCGGGCAGGTGGGTGGTTAGGCAGGCTGGCAGGCAGGCCCGTAGAAAAAGGGGGCCAGAGCGGCGCTCGATAGGGGGCTCTCCAGACGAGATCGATAATGCATCCCTCCTCCTCTCCGGCACTCTCTCGCCGGCTGCTCCTTTCATCCTGGCTCCGCTTGGCGCGCCGCAGTAGACCTCCTGGTTCGCTCCTTCGAGGGCCGCGATTGCGCGCTGAGAGCGGAGAGAGAGAGAGAGCAGTGTGTCGTCCTGCCTGCCGGAAGTTGGGATCAACGAACTGTGAAAATCGATAGGACACTCAACCCTTGCTGCTGCTGCTGCTGCTGCCGCTGCACCGCGCGTCTCTCTGTCGAGTCCGCCTCTTTTACGTAAGGAGTGCTATTTTTCGACCGAATATCCGTTTTCGTTAGAGGTCCTGACTTCCGAGCGAAAGAGAGGCTCGCTTCTGTAGCTCTCTTGCGCTCCCTTCCCCGCTGGACGATCAGGTGATTCTGCAACTATTACCTGGGGCGGACGATACGACGGTAGATTCTTGGGTTATCGGGTCATCGCGGTTTCACTAATTTTTTCTATTTCGTCATCGAGAACATGTGTTTGTGGGGATTTCGAGTGAGAATGACAATTTTTTAAAATTGCCATGTTGATGTTATCATTTATTTATGTACGGCTAAGCAGGTCATGACCGTAGATAAAATTAAATCCAATTTAAATATAGGTATCCAGCTTTTATCCTTTCTTCTACATAAAAGCCTTTATCCATCCGTCAATGCATAGCATCTGCATGACATGAATCAATTGATTATTAATAGCCTTTTTAAACGACACAGTGATTAGTTAACATTTAAAAATAATCCTTTGAAAGCATGTCCGCACCGTAAAAGATTGCATCACCTCTGTGCAAAGCGCTTTTTCAGAGGGGGATTCGTCCGTTTACAAAGCCTCTGAAAAGCTGTTGGAATAAGTATATTTAATCAACAGTAGACAAGGAGTGCAGAAAATAATTTCTACAAAAATACAAGACCCACTACGTAGATACAGTTTTTAAAATTACTTACTAAGAATTCTTATATACTAAAATTATTATCATTCTGTCGACCTAAAAAAAATCAATGACTTTGAATTTTCAGAACGCCATCAGAATGAACTGATCGCGGAAGCGGATAATGTAGCTGACAGTGAGGACAGCGAGGACGAGTGGAACTACTACCGGCCCGACGAGAACAGCGGCAGCAGCGAGAACAAGGCGGTCGAGATAGCGAAGAACGGACCCAGCAAGGATCCGGCCCTCGTGGAAAAGCCCGACCAATGCGAAGAGGAGAAGGAGCCCTGCAGCCCGAAGCCCTTCGAAGACGATAATTCGACCCCGGCGATCGACGAGCTCTGCGCCTCGCCCGCGGCCGACGACGTCACCGCCGAGTTCGACGAGCTGCACGAGACTGAGCCCACCAAGGAATCTCGGGAGCAAGAGCTTGAGCTTAAGGAAACAGACGTGAGTACCTGCTTTCTCGAGGAGTTACTCTTGCAGGACAGTGACGACAGGCGTGGTCGATCTTTCTAGAAAAGGAAACAACTTTTTAAGCGCGACAATTCAAACTTTTACATTTTTGGAATCTTTCCAAGAGCTCTGGTCTTGACATACATTCAGCTGCGAATTTATGAGGTGCTACCAAGGTGTGCCAATAGATGTATCTCAATTTTGACACTTCATTTCTTTTTTCATATTTAGTAATTTATAAGCTGCTTGTAATTCAAACTTTTAACTCTACATATTTTATAAATAACCAATGCTTTTTCTCAAATAATTTATCCGATGTTGCAAATATCTTTAAAAATAAGCAGAGAACATCAAGCGCATCTAAAGTACATCTTACATTAATCAAGTGAAGGATTAAATCAGACTTCTGCGTAATATTGTAAACCATGCAGTCAAAGAAGATTATGTTAAGACAAAATTGCTATAAGAGCCTTACATTTTTTATCGAAAGTTTTCATCAAAGATGATTTCATATTGCGCCAAAATGTAATTCTGTAAAAAATAATAAAATCTGTAAAAGCCTGTAACACTGCAATGCAAGAGAATCCTGTTGATAAATTAAAAGTTCATAACATTACGTAACAATTTATGCATTTTTGGAGCTAAGGTGTATAAGTAAATAATGTTCCATATGTAAGTCAGACAATTATTCATCATTTTGTTATTAACACTTCTAAGTTTATATAATCGACATTTACTTTTAATGTTATAAGTTACAAGTTTTTTTCTTTTTTAACGATTTAATTAAATTTTTCTAAATAAAACAACAATTTGTAATTTAAAATTTTGTTTTATAAACTTTTGAATGCTAATTGAGTGCATAGTTTAAATATTTTATTTAAACTGATGTGAATGTTTAAATATCACTCTCATCTTATAAAATGACCATCATCACTATAAAATATAGATTTTCAATTATTGTTGTGCGTCAGCACAAAAGATTAATTTTCTGAATATTTGCATAGACATTTATAGTTTTGCTTTAGAAATTAAAGTCGAGAATATTAGTAAAACTTAGGTTTGGCTTTAAAGGAATCAAACATTTTCAAAACCACAACACTTGCCGTAAAATCTACAAGTGAACTGCTATTATACCAATATTAACTGATTGCAGGCTGAAGCAGAAGCAGCCACAGCACCCGAGGAAGATTTGCCCTTCGACCAGGAAGAGCAACCGCAGTTTGAACAGCAGCAGCCTCAACAACCTGAAGAAATTTCCGACGAAGATCAACAAAACGAAGACAATCTGGCTGACGACATGGAATCACACTTAAATCCGGAGGCGGCGGAGTTCGTGCCGACTTCGACTTCTCCCACGATGTTCGCGCAACGCGACTTACTGGACAATGACCTCGACCTCGTCGCCGGTTCACCCCTGAAGCAGTCGCAGCGCGCCCTGAAGAATCGCAAGATTCCCAGCGAAGAAGAATTCCAGAAGGAGATTGCCAATCGACCAGCCGAGCTAGACGATAGCATTAGCGACTTTTCTAATGGCGAGCAGTCACCACAAAAGGATGCGCTCGGAGGCTTCGATTACTCGGGCCAGAAAACCGTCTTGCTTAACACGAATCTTGATGATTCCGAGGTGTCGTCGACTAAGGCTGAATTTGGAGATGAGTCGAATTATTCGGTGGCAAGCGAATTTTACAAAACCGGAGTATCGAATATTGATGCCTCGTACACTGACTCTGAGCGTGCAGACTTTGATATGATGGTAACCTCGATGACACCTGGAGATTTTAAGAATGCATTCGAGCAAGAAGTCGATTTAAATAAGGTTCATGAGCTTCACGATGAGGATTTAATGGATGTACCGCAGAACGGCAGTTACAAAATCGGGGAGAAGGAGGATCCGGAGATGATTGTTGATGACGACGACATCCCCAAGACCAAGTTTGATCTGGATATGGATAATCTTGTACCGCAGCAGGAACAAAACGCCGAGATATTCTCAGCAATCGTCGAGGAAAGAGAGTCAGATAATAAGGATCTGTTCATGAACATACGCAATAACGAGCATGGATTTGAACTCGATCATCAGGGAGAGAAGCCACAGGAGCAGAACAATCTCATCGAAGCAGAGATGATGGAACAGGAGCAAATCAAAGCTCCAGAAGCTGACAAACTTGGATTCTCTTCCGAAGACGTTCCAACCTATGCCAGCAACAATCCGTTTGCATCTGATTATGTTTCTGCGGTAGATGAACCAGAAGATGATACACAGAATCTTACCGAGGAACTTGAAAACATCAATCTGAATCAGCAACCAACGCCAACATTGCTATTTGATAACAACGCTGTGCTCACACCGGAAGATGAACCTCTGAAACAGCAGCCGGAGCCTGACGTTCTTAGGGATGACGTGATGCTCAACCCTTTGGATCTGAATATCGGGGTCAGTTCTGTGGAGCTGAAGAGCGACGAGCTGGTACTTGTGTCGCCAGTTAAGGACCCTGAGATCATGAACAGAAAATTCGAGGAAGAAAATCTCATGTGTAAGGCCGAAGAAGTCCAACAATTCAACCAGACTCCGGAACCGGTACAAGAACCTATCTTAGAAAGCAATCATATGCATGACTTTACCGCCGAGCAGAATCTTCTGGAAAATAAAACGGAACCAATAGTCGATGAAATTGTTGATATGTCTCCAACGTTGGAAGAGGAATTTGTAGATAAACAAAAAGATATGTTGTTGGTTGAGGAGAATATTACTATACCTTCACCAATCGAAGAAAATAGATCTTTCATGTCACCAGTTGAAGAGCCAACAGCCCCTGTAACATCAGTCGAAGAACCCTTGGAGAGAAAATCGATAAATCTGTCCGAGTCGCTACAAGAATTTACTGGACTAGAAGAACAGCTTAGTCCCAAACAAGATGAGGTCAAGGATAACGAACCGATTATTGAATCACAGCCGATTTTGAAGGAGAACCTTGTAGAAGAACCAAAGGACGTTGAGGAAGTAGCTTCATCGCCTGTAGTTGAGACCAAACTAGAGGAAGTTCCAGTTGTCACGAACGAACCTCCAGTAGCAGTTCCCGAACCTGCAGTAGAAGTAGCTGCAGCAGCTGTAACTGCAGCAGCAATTACCGCCACTGCCGTAGCCGCAACTGCCGCATCGAAACCCGCAGCGAAAACATCCGCAGTATCGAAAACTTCCAAACCAGCAGCTTCCAAGACTACAACGAAATCGACCACACCGACCTCTCCCACAAAGACCGGCATTGCCGCGAAGACTTCGACGGCTGCCAAGAAACCAACCACAACCGCGAGTACAATTACCCGAACAAAGACAGCCCCGAATACCGCAAACAAAACTTCAGCTTCGAGCACATTGACCAAGACAACTGCCACGACCAAATCTTCGATACCTCCTACAAAGACTAGCACTGTCAACAAAGCAGCTCCACGCACAAGCACTGCAACCACAACAGCTCCCAAGACCAAGCCTCTGAGCTCCGTCACCTCGAAAATCAGTTCGACTTCCACAGCCGACAAGAAACCTATAGCTAACGGCACCGCTAAACCGGCTCCTAAATCAACCACTAGCGGCACGACCTCCAAGACGGGTCTAGTCAAACCTACCACAAATTCACGAATGAGCATCGGCTCAACTGGAACTGCTGCAGCTGCAGCCAAATCGCGCCCGACTTCAGCCACTACAAAGACTACCACTTCAAAACCTACTACAACAAATGTAAGCAGCTCAACAAATAGCTCTACTGCCGCCAGACCGAAGACTGCTCCATCTTCCACGTTGAACGTAAAGTCAAAGATTGGCTCCACTAAATCTCCGATGTTAGACAAACAGATCAAGGAAACTGCTAACAAACAGATTTCATCGGCCCGCAGTGCCACTGCTTCCACACCGAAACGCTTGTCAGCTACAGCTTCGGTTACCAGCACAACTACTACCACAAAACGCATGTCTCTCGTGCAAAAACAGTCGGTTAGTGCCCCTGTCCCTTCCCCCACGAAGAAACCAGCTCCGATCACGAAGCCTGGAACAAAAACGGCCACTTCCAAGGTCAACTCGAAGGTAACGTCGACGACAAAGAGTAACACCACAGCAACGACCAAAGTCGTGCAGAATGGAGTTTGCGAGACCGAAGAAACAAAGATTACGACGACAACGACAACGAATATAGAGGAGGACATACCGAAGAAAGATGTTTCACCGATTGAGCCTGTCACCGACAATCAACTTATTACCGCGGAATGAAGGAAACCCGTGGAAGCGGCGACGAAAAAGTGGGATTATATCTCTCCTTTTTCTATTTTTTAATTTAAAAGAGAAAAAATGAAAAATCGTTTTCCTCTGTTGAGAGAAATCAGCATAGCTTATATATATACTATTGAACGTTAAGGCCAATAGTTCTACATCTCTTTTTTTGTATTAAGTTTCGAAGGACAGAAACCCCGATGCGCATCCACAGTAGTAGTTAGGGAACGTTAAATTGGATACTTTTTAATATACTCACGTAATTAAAAAACGTAATATATATGATTTTAAAAAATGGCAAGATATATCAATCTATATTCAAAGGTCATTATTATATAACTATTCACATATTTGCTTGACTGCTTCGGTGTGCTGTGAAACCTCCTATTGAAACTTAAAGAAAAACACGGCAGTGGATAAAAGGCTTGAACTTTTGTTGTGTAAATAATCGGACGCGTTCGAAGTTACGGTATTATTGTAATTGTATTTTATGCAAGCTCTGAGTATGCGTAATTATGTGGTGCTCGTCGAAGGCCTCCAAATAAGCGAAGATACGTCGTTGAGGGATGATATATGATTGAGGATGATGATGATGATAATAATGAGATGATAAAGCTCGTAGTACGAATTTACTCGCACACAAGCACACACACTCTCGACTTCCTTTATACGAAGATGCGGAAAAACTAATTTGGAGTATATTGTTGGAAACTCCTCGTGGCGGCGGTATTACTTTTCACATAACAAACGAAGCTGGACGTTTTCTTTTTTATATTTTTAATATTTTTTTGTATGTGCATTATAATTCATGTAACGATTAATCATATTTGATAATAAGAACCTATTTATTTTTGTTTGTTCCTATCTAAAGTTGAGTAAAAACCAACGAAATCGTCACCATTTTAATACGTACTACAATCTATGTACAGCACCTTTTGATTTAATGTGATACCTTATTATTAAATAAATTCAGCAGTATAAAGAATAAAGTTTATAAAAAACATTGATAAGCGAATTTTTTTCTAATATCGTTTTTCTTGTGTAAATCTTCGTGTGCTCGGTTTAGATTAATTTTAAGAGAATATTTTCTTCATTTGTTATAGTTTTATTTTAATCATTGACAGAAAACATTGTAATTGAATAAATCTTTAACTTTTATCACTAGATTTGTTTTTTACTGAAACCTTTCTAATTCAATAAATATAATTTTTTAATAAACTTTGCAATGTCATATAAAGATTTAATACTTTTTGAATTATTTAAGAAAATTAATTATAAATATTATAATTTTAGACCATGTGCTTTATGATCTCCTAATTAATTTTATTTTAAAATGTTTGCAATATTTATATGAACACTTTTTATTTTCAGCGTTAATAAAAGTTAAAAAATATGCATTAGTTGAAGGAGTGAAACAAAAAGGTTATAATAACAATAATATAATAGTAATATAACAATTTATTTCACACATTTATCATTGAAATTCTGGATTTCAATAAATGTTTGACAAAATATTTTACTTTTTAATCATTTTCACACCAAACATACACGCAGGTTATTATAGTTATAGTCTTTTCTTTACATCAGTTTAGAGCCACATTTCATAGTCTAAGGCCAGTATACTCGCTTTCCATAAGCTTACTTAAAATCAGTAGATTGCACATAAAAAACTATTATAGTTGAATTAAAAAATATCGCTCTTTAAACGTGCTTTATAGATAAATAAATAATAAATATCAGTATAAACTTTATTAAAGTAAATTAAAAACTTAAAACCTCTGTGCACTGAATATTTATATTCGGTGTCTATATTTGCCTATCTCAGCGCGCGATCGGTGATTCAAATTCCACCTACTTACAGGTCTTCCTTGCTACGTGAAAAAAGCGAGACGTACCTCACACATCGTGTAAGCACATTAACGTAGCAACTTTGCCCGTATAAGACTTCTAAGAAAATTTGGGTAGGCCGTAGAAAACTTAAATAATCTTTTTAAACAATCTAAAGAGAACACTGTGTACGGTCAGCTTATATATGTACTGTTAAGTACATCGTGACACATTCTTCTTTACTTCTTTACAATTTGCATAAGCAAAACAATAAAGGTATAAACGCTCCAATAGCAATAAATACTGGTAGAAGCATTGAAGAATCTTCTGTAGCATATGGATCTGGAACACGAGGTCCACTTGTATGCCTAGTACGAACTACTGGTTCTTCTTCATCATCTTGGATTCCATGATACTCCTCAGGTTCTTGAGGAATAGGCCCTAATTTTGGAACATCTGCATGTAAAGAAAACAATTAGTTTCATGTTATAAAACGTTCTGTAAAACATATGAAATATAAGTTATATAATTTTATTAATTTTACCTTCTATTTCTCCCATAATCACAGCAATAGCATTAATCTTAGGATTATCACGATATCCCTGAAAGAAAAACATTCTGCTTAATAAATTCTAAATTAAATCTGATAATTAATTAAAAGATTAAGTAGACAAAAAATTAAAAGATTGCAAATACTGAATACTTTGATTAAATCAATATAAAAAGCAAATATAAAAATTGTCTAATGTTCTAAGAAGATAGTCATTGAAAACAATTATAGAAATATCATAATAAAAAGAATTTAATGTGAAAAATGTTGCTTCTATGTAATGCTTATTTATCTATCACTAATTCACTATATTAAACAATTCTAAAATTTGTATAAAAGCTTTATCTTTTGTTTCTTATCAATGAAAAAGATAGAAAAAAATTGAAGATTACCTTAATAAATTCTACTCTTATTTTACCACCAAGAATATCTGATTCTTCTTCATTGTATATTAATTTTCCTTTTTCTACTTTAAAAGCTACGTATTCGTCATGTGCAATTCCTCGACCTACTTTTTCAAATATATCTAAATCAGTCACAACAGTATGGTCACCATTGAGGACAACATCAAACACCTAGAACATATAAAAACATATTAAAATTTCATTCATCAATCTAAAGAAGCTTACAAATTCTTACCTTCATATTAGGAGAATTGAAATATACTTCACAAAACTTAAGGATCATAACATAGTCCCCATCTTCAGTGATAGGTATATCATACCCAAAAGTACTATGATGATAACGCTCAGTTTGATATAATATTTGATCAATATTATTGACCCTGCCAATTATCAGCTGTTTTCCATAATCAGAAGCAGTGCCTACCTTCCCCATCAGGGGGTCCTTCATGTATCGTATACCATAACTATCTGTGTGACCCTCTCCTCCAGCATTAATAGCATAAATAACTTCAAAAGAGTAAATGCTTGGCACATTTATAACAAGTGAAGTCAGCAGTGTTAAATATAAAAAACGAGTCCATCTCTGGCTGTACATCTTTTAGGCTATATAATACGCAATTAAACTGATTAAAGAGCTCCGTTCACAGGCTTCTCATATCTTTCCTTCTCCGTTAAAATCCCAGCAGCCGGTTATTTCTGCTTCTTTTAGGTTAGGGAGTGAATCTACCTGTTCCTTCCTCTGTAAACAAAGTCTTATCACTGCTGACGCCCACTACAACTGATAATCTTCATCCACGTCTGGACGTTCAGGTGAAGTCTGCTCGTGTGAGGTCCATTGACGTCAGCGGGTATGCAAAGTGTGGAGACGTGGAAAACGGTTCTCCTGCCAACGTTCTCCTGCTGCTACTTTGACGTGGATCCAGCGACTGGCCGCTAAGCGGACGCATTCGACTCGCTCTTAGGCCGGTACTGTTGAACTCATCGAATCCGCCCGATAACAATGCGGCTTTTCGCTCTCGTTGAGAGCTTATGGGTTAGATGTGGATTGGGATGGTTATCAACGGACTGATAGTTGTTGACGCGGCTGCTGCGCTGTGATCCGCAACACGACCGCGCCGTTAAAGTTTACACAGGAGTGGGAAGACAGTGTTGGTACCGACAGAGGTGCTCTGGAATTTAAATGACGCGACTTCTTACTGATGAAAGTAGGCTGTTCTGCTGTTCAGTGAACAAGCCTTGAATTTTACTTACAATTTATTTAAAAACCGAGAACACATGTAAAACAAAAACCTCTTGGAAAACATGCATATTTATGCATATTTTTCTACCGGCCCACTATCAACTAACAGTGAGAATCGTCTCGGAAAAACCAAGACTTATATTTAGAAAATTCTCGACGATACATAGGATGATGAACTTGATAGCGGAATTGGTCTTTTTACCGTCATTTTGCTAAGGAGAGTTGTTAGTTTTATGGGTTTAAGTAGGTAACGGCAAGATAAGAGCTTGTTAAGCATTAAAATATCAGGTTTCAGAATTTGTCATAAAAATACTCGGTTTATAAAATTTTGTTTTTTAAATTGTATGTGAAATGAAAATTTTTGTATGTAATATAAGATTATTACAAGTAAATGAAATTTTAAAATATTAAAGTTATTTGATGGAATGGAAGGAAATCTCTAGATTTTATTAATCACTCTAAAATTTGTTATCATTGATATTTTTTAATCTTTGAGGGAAAAATTTTTTTTTACGTATAGCTGATATCAATTAATCAGTGTCTAGAATTACGAAAATAACCAGAATCGTACTATGTCAGTCAACGATAAAAAATACAAAATTTAAATATTTTAGGACTCTAGCTAAGTTTTAAGAGATAGATTTTAGAAGACAATAGAGAAGACAATAACGCAGTATTATCTTTAAAAATCAACTATTCCAGAATGAATTTTAGTGAAAATAATAAAAAAATTTTTATTGTAGTTCTAAAACAAGTTCTTATGTGCCAGTTCTCATTTAAAAATTCACACTTTTTCCATGCATGCATAAGGGTAAACGTAAGATCTTCTATAAGATCTTGTATAAAAATTTCTGCAAGAACATACTTATATTTTGTAATAAATTAAGTAAATTATATATTTTTTTAACAAATAAAATATATGATAGAGAAAACTGATAACAAATTAAATTTTCTTAGTGAGCATTCTTATTTTTTAGAATAAATTTACAAAACTGTATTTATTTGGATTGCAATTACGTAAGTTAAACACATTCGCTGTTATATCATATTAGCTCTATCTGTAACGGCCGCTATAACGAATTCCGAATATGCAAGTATCAAGCGCAAAACAAGTATTGTAACCGGCTAACCGCCATCCCATCAGCAGGCCACCAGAGCAGGCCACCAGAGGTGGCCGGTACGGGGCAAGGGAGGGCCGGTACGGGGCAAGGGAGGCAAGCGCTGCCGAGCAGGTCGATCTAGCCAGGGCTTACTTCAGGGACCACCTCCCTAATCTCGAGTCCCTCCTCCGTCAAGAAATGTACAATTTCACCATCTCCTACGGAAAATCTGCTAAGGGGAGACTTTATGTGAACCAAGTCACAGATTTCGCAATGGTTCCATGGTTCGCTCATGTCCTCTCCCTGAATAGGAGACAGATTTGCCTTCTGAACCGACTCCGCAGCGGACACAGTCGGGCAAGAGCTCACCTGGCTTCCAAAGGCTTCCTGGTTGATGAAACATGCGAGTGTGGGGAGGACCTCCACTCTGTTGACCATTTAATTTGGGAATGCGTTAGATTTACGGTCCAGAGGAGCGCCTTGCTCTCAGAGAGCAGAAGACTGGGCATTCTGAGGGGCTCGGAAGTTATTAACTTGGTATTTAATGAAGCCGAATTCAGTGAGAAAATGGTTAACTTCGCGATAGATTGCAATCTCCCGTTATAGCCACCTTCCCGTCTGCCTCTGATACACTTATCCCATTCCTGCGAGTCTTATTCCTCTTTTTCAGGTGTCCGGAAAGCTGGGGCCTGCCCGTGGACCGCGCGGTTCCGGCAGTCAGTCGCTTTTACCTTGACTGGTGGCTCCCTGCCTCCAAGGGGCAGTTTCTCAGCTCGGGAAAGTCCGTGTCATCCACTAAAGACATCTCCGCAAGAAGACCAGATTATATTCTTATGAGGAAGATTCAGATCCTACGGGACCTAATAAAATTAAAAAATCCAGATTTAACAGATCGACGCACCGAGGATTCAGAGTACATAGCCGCTCTACGGCGATAACTCTATAAAGGAGAAAAAAAAAAAAAAAAAGAGGTGGCCGGTGCATGGGCAATTGGGCAGTGGTGGATAAATGACACGACAGTAGAGTTTTCTACGTTACAGTTTACACGTGTAAGAAATGTAATATATTCGAAGATGCAAAAAGCAGTAAAATTTATGTGTCTATAAATTAAAGATATACATTAAATTTTATTTTTGATAATGTAAATTTTTAAGAATCCCATCTTGCAATAAATTCGCGGTTTTTTGCGCATGCGTGTATAAAAACTATAGAGCCAACTAAAGACTAAAGAGAGGGAAAGAAGTTAGTTCTTGTTTGTTGTGTGGTTATGTTTTGCATTGTTGATTTCTAAACATATTAATAATTGCGTTCATCAGCGCAATAAAGGAACAAGAATACAAAATGTCTAATAAAAGTGACAAATTAAATAAAAGCAGAAAAAAATTGGAGCACAAGAATGCACTGCTACGTTCTGATGAAACGGTATTTATGTTACTTTATTACATGAAAACTTCAATAAATGTGTTTTAGTAGCATTTCAAAAATAATTGCTGCTTCTCTTTATTAAAAATAAATTACTTTTCAGCAAAATTCGTCCTTTGTTAATGATATAACAAAGGATTTTGATTGTTTAAAAAGTTCAATCCTAAAAAAAGCTTCTCGAGTGTCTAGTGAATTTGGCAAGGTGACACTTGGTCCAGGTGCTGATCGTGAAAATGGACATGCATCTGACACTATTAATGAAGCTGAAATTGGGTCAAATAAATCACAAAATGGAACACCATCTTCAAGAAGTGCTATTACATTTTCAATAAAGAAGATACTTTTAGAAAATGAAACTCAAAGAAGAGAGAAAGTTAAAGTTAGTATAGTTGTAATTTATGTATAAATCATCTAGTACATTTTTTAGTAATAAAGTCTTGCGTAATATTTTAGAAAGCTGTTGAACAGAAGAAGTTGGAGATGGAAAAGTCTCAGAAAAAAATACAAGATGAACTATCTAATTTACTTTCAAAAATGTCTATTCAACGTGAAAAAGAGACTGCAGAAAAATTAGCACATTTAGAGGCTGAAGAAGAACAACTTGCTCAACGATTAGAACTGGATAGAAAAAATGAAATTCAAAGGCAAAGAGTAAAAGAAAGTGAAGAAATTTTAAAGAAAATTATTCCTTTTCGAGATAATTTTAATGCACAGTGGAAAGATATAGCTCATATAACTAAAACTTGCCAAAATAAAGAGTCTGCTGCTCGTTTGCTACAATTGCATGCATCTAGAATGAAAGATTTAAGTATACAAATGGAAACCATTACTGAAAAAGCCAGAGTGAGTAAAAAATAAAATTTATTTACACACATACACAATGATTTTCTTCTACTATATTTGTATTTATTTTCTTTGCAGGCTGGTGAATTGTCTGCAGCAGACATAAAATTGGCTGAAATTATAGTACATTGTAATCATGAGATTTTGCAAATGTTTAAAGCAATAGGTATTAAATAATTTTTTTGTCACAAAATTGAACTTTTAAATAAATAATTATTTTCAAAACTATTTAATTTTAGATCAACTTGAATCTTTGTATGATGAAGAAGTAGCTCGAAGAGAAATGGAAGTGAAACGTGCAGAACAAGCAGCCCAAGAAGAAGCACAAAGATTAAAGCAAATACAAGATGCAGAAAATACTGCTCAAGCAGCTCAACAAGCTGCTTTGCAAATTCAACAACAAGATATAAGGCAAGAACAATCCCAACAAATTCAGGAAATGTCAACAAAAGTATTACAAATACCACAACCACCACAACCATCAGCTGAACTTCAGTTTACTTCAGAGGTTGATAGTGTTACTCCAGCATCACAAACTGCAGCATTACAATCTCCACCATATCAACCTTCAGTAGCAGAACCACCAGCGTACCCTAATCCTCCTATGCCAAATGCAGAATCGTCAATAAGCTTGCAAAAAGAAGTTCCTATAGGTGACATTTTTAAACTAATAAAACTTTTTTCATCACATTTTATAGCAGCTTTTATAAAACATTTATAAATTTTAGAAAACAAAGCTGAAGAAACGTCTGAGTATCCTGATATTGAATGTCAACAGATTTATTTAGATAGTCAAAGAATTACAGAAGCTGTTACTGCATCATACCAAGAGTTTGTTAATTCTGACGGAATGAAAAAATTTAAGTTCGAATGCCAGAAAACATTAAATATTACAATTAATTCTATTTCTAATATGAATCGTGAGGTATTAATTGAAAAATATGAGAAATTAAGGATGTTTTTATCCGGAAAAGGAAGCCCTAATATTTTACTTAATCCTCAAGCTGAGGCTTATTCCAAAAATTTATTAGCCCAGAAAATTGTTGTAAGTAAATAATAATTTAAATTAAATTAAGAATATAAGCTACTTTGTATTTAATTATTATTAACTGATTAAAATTAGGATCAAGGAGATACAACAATTTCTTGTAAACCGAGATTGGCGTTTCCATTTGCTGCTATTGCTGTTGCGTTGTGGAATGACTGGCCTGATTTCGGCACACTTCTTTTAGCACGATTTCGTACCAAAAGCCCATTTTTTGTTCCTGTTTTTCTGATGCCAAAAGCTGGTCAGTCAGAAAAAGATTATTATATATCACTCGGTTGTAAATATAATGAAAATGGAACACCAGAAGAACCCTGTCAGTTTTGGAAGAGGCTTGCAGGATTGATGTATCTTTATGCATCAATACTTGTGACAAGACAAAGACGAGGGGTGGATAAACCTCACCCACATGGTCTTGGAAATGCATGGAGGTGGCTAGCTGCAACTTTAAATGCTGGTAAGCTCATTTTACTAATCTCTTTTAAAAGAATAAATGTGTTATTTTTTTAATTTAAAAAATTTTCTTTTAAAGAACCAAGATGTCATATGGCTGATATTTCTGCTACATTAATATACACGCTTCTGGAAGTTGCAGGGAATGATTTATGGAAAACGTACCCAAATCAATTTCCTAAACTTTTGGCTGTACTTAATAATAATTACTGCGAAAAGTTGAAGAGTTTTGATCCTGTGCTTAGTGCTCCTATTAGTCGTCTAATTGAATTTGTAGCTAAAGCTTTACAGACCGGTTCAATACCACCTCCAAAAGGACAGCTTCCACCGAATTTTTGGTAGTAGAAGAAATATTGACGCTTGCATAATAAAAATATGCAATAAAGACAGATGTAAATACTTCGATCAATAGGAAAAATTAACTTAAAATATAATGTCTATATGTAGTAATATGTAATCAATTAATAAGTCAATCAATGATTCATAATAAAATGACTCGCATCGAGTACTCAAATGTAACATGTAAATCAATATAATCTGATATCTTCATGATAATAACGAATTGTAATTGTAATTCAGAGAAGAGTTTTTAACACTTTTATACAGTTTTATTGTAAAGCATATACATTTTTGTCAGCTGACGAAACAAAAAAATAACTTACTTTTTGTAGAATATCGCAGATCAAAAGATAATTAATAACTGTTCTTATACAATAAGATTGTTAAATAAACGAATATTTTTTGTTATAAGTATTATCACAAATTTTATAGAAAAATAATGTAGATCTTATGTAACGATAATGAAAGACAATATTTGTTATTCTTAATAATATGGATAGGCTGTTTTAACAGGCTTTATGTCTGAAGGTCCCATGTTACCGATAGAATACTCTGCAAAACCTAGGACGCTGAAAGGTGCGAATTTTGCAAGCCACTCTGGTTTATTATGAATGTCCAGCAAAAATTCTTTTATTTTTTTGACATCTTCAGCTGAAAATAAGTACATACAGAATCATGAACATTTTTATCGCTAAGATTTTTAAATAAATTGAGAATCATTTTTTTTTTTTTTTTTATAAAAATTTGAGTAAATAAAATTGATTTTTAAACGAATTCTTACGTTTCATCGATTTCTTATTGGTCAAAATTGGATATGGTGGAAGTGGTCCCAAGCTTTTCAAAACGTGAAGAGAATATCCTTCCTGCATCATTTTTTTGTGATTCAACAAGACCGGCGATTCCAAAACACAAACTTCGACCTGTTTTCCGGTGATCATTTGTAATGCTCCCAAATGTGATTTTGCATCTAACAAACAATTAAATATTGTAAATATTTTAATTCATTTTTAAAAATTTGGCAAAAGCTTTCCCGTTACCCATGAGACTTCCGAAGAATGCAGGTCCATCGCCTTTGATTCTCAACTCATTAAACAATAATGTCGTTGCTCCTAAATATTTCTTTCTATCGGGTAAAGCACATCTATGACCTCGCAAATCAAACAAAGTCTAAAAAATAAATATTTCGTTACTGTTTACGCAGTGCGCATTACATTTGAAACTTTCAAATGCATTTAATTATTTACTTCAACATGATGAGCTCGATCGGTAGCAACGACGACATCAACGTAGACTTCAGGTGAAAAAGTTTTGTTCAACTTGTGATCAAAAACAAAGCTGACTGGTAGAAGATCACCGTCTTCCCAATCTTCTCCGACCGGTAAAACCGCTAAAAGCAAAAATAAAATTACTCTTAATTAATTTTTTATTTTAAACGAATGTAACAGTTACTAAATTCATAACGTATAATACACGGAGAAAAATATTTTAGGATAAATTAGAAAGCCATCATAAACTGTTTTTTTCATAAGTTTTAAGTAAATTTTTTTAAGTATAAAAATTTGTTGGATTTTGACGTCTGAGGTTGCTTTACGAGGAATTGAAGTGATTTTTACTCTTTGTAATTTTTTCCAAAATATTTTCTCCGCACAGCATAAAGTGTTAATTGGTACCAATATCAACGACTGCTGAAGCAACTGGTCTGTCAACTCTGGATTCGTGCAGGATGACCACAGGTCTGTCGACAGCGATTTCGATGGCTTGAGCCAAAACTTCAAAAAGGCTAATCGGCAACGAGGGCACCAAATGAGTTGCCAAAACTAAAGGACGCAGGCAGTAAATGCTTGGGGGCAGCTCCGGTACAGGCTGTTCTGTCCTCATTTTCAACTAAACAAAGAAATTTACGAATTAGCATTGCGTAAAAATATTGGAATTTTAATAAAAGCTGCACGTTAAATACATCGTTAACGTACTTCAATGACCAAAAATAATTATACGGTCTGCTGAGTACAATCAATTTTATTGTTTGCTAAGTAATTTACAGATTTCCGCAGTTACTCTTATTTTACTTAACAGATGTACGCGGTAGAATTAATTTGTCTTCTTTGTTCTTAGTTGTCGAGCCTTCAGGATCCTCTGGATCATCTGGTGCCGAAACGACGACCGTCGTGCTAGACGCAGCCTCTGATTGCCGTGTGCGAGTAAACATTCTGCTCGTGAGTTCTTGCTGATTCGAATTTCTAAACCTTAAAAAGCATGTTGGTATCAGTATAGCCTTGCACTAAAGATTTACCGTAAGCAACAAAAAATAATTAATGTGAACTCTGATTGAATAGGGTATTTAGACAAAGCGATTTTACCATGAAGGTAAAATAAACGCGTAATCGCGTAAATTTAAGCTTTGCTCAATGGAGAATCGGCTAAACTTAATTAAATATATTTAGCTTTTAGAAAAGAATTGGAAATGATATTGTTTATAAATTTTTATTAATTTCTGGAGAAATTAATTTTTAATAACTATACTATTATGTCACAGATGATAGTATTCAAGATATTTCGTATATTTTTACGTATTTGTGTAAATAATTTTGTTGATAATTCGGCATTGTCAAAGCGATATTATCAAAATGTCAAGAATTTTATAAATTAATCTTCATAATTTGCAACGACTTTAAGAAAAAAAATAATTTATATTAAAAACATCATTTTTCAATGTAAAATTAGTATCCGTATTTAATCGTATATCACTAAGTAATGAATTGCTGACATTTAAACGATTATACAAGATGGCTCTATCATTTTTAGTTTATTCTCAACGTTTTACATAAAGCTCACAATTTATATTTTACTTGTTTAAAAAATCCACAGTACACGTGTGACCCTTAAAACACAAAAACCAAATCCAGACGTGTTTGTAAACAAACCCAATCAAAGAACAATACCACTGCAGTACAAAAACTGTTCTATAAATAAATAAAACACTGTGCGTTACAATTAATAAAGAAGTATACGTCAAGCAATAAGTAACGGTTTTATCAACTCGCGAAACTGCTCGGACACCTGACCGAACAGGAAAGATCCGCGAGCAAGCAGACAACGACTGGATTCGGCCGATCGTCGCGCACCGTTCCTAACTACCTATACAACTATACGCAACTATTAATCCCGGCGCTACATGTGCACTTACACCACGCGAGAGCCCAGCTCTTTCTCGGAGCTTCTCAAATGAACTGCTGCAGGAAAAGGGGTGAAGCGGAGTCTACTTACGGACTGCTGCAGCTAGCAGGACAGGCGGCGGCCGACTGTCGGAACATCTTTTTTTCGTTTTATCGGCTATTACACTCGGCGGACGCGTGACGGCAACGTGCGACTGAGCGAGACGCCGCAAAGTCCGGCAATGCGTTCGTTCAGCTCGTCGTTCAGGCACCGATACCGATAATCGGCTGCAATATATGAGACGATGATGTTTACGGCCCGGTAAGATTAGGAAATACTTTCTTGCTAAGATTTTCGGTTGAACGGAAATGCTGGAACGTTTGTTAACTGAGTTTGTTTATTGAAATTGTAAGACCGGTTCAAAGAAAGAAGTCTTTCACTCCCGACAGATGACTCTTTGTCTGATATTTTGAATCGACGAAGAATGAAATGGGCGCGTTGTCGTATGCACCTAAAGTAGTTTCAACTAAAGTTTACATTAAAAATTTCCTGGAAAATCAATTCAATGTCAATTCAATTGTACTGTTTTAATTAAAACTATAAGAAATCAATAAATCAAAACTATATTGAATTAACTATAATTAAAATCCTATTACTCAATGTGATTGATTCTATAATCACATTAATTAATTTAGCAGTGGAATAATTTAATAACATTTTATACTTTTGTGTCATACTATCGCATGATAAATGTAATAAGCAATCGCGCGATAATTCGCGAACTAAAGAAATTTCGAATTCTTCGTTGCCAAGAGTCGATAAGGCAGAAGGATTTTCTTCAAGTTGTCCGTAACACCCACTTGTTGCATTCATAAGAGTCGCTTATTAAATTTAATTGCTTATTTAATAGATTAATAATCCAGTTCGTACTAGAAAATAACGATCAATTAAATACATTTGTAGAACTTCATTCATTTGTATTTCGTATACAATAAATATTACTTAAAATTTGTTGTAAAGTATTCCACAATTTACACAGTTTATTCATAATTAAAATATGTAGTTTCGTATTAGACAATGCATTATCCGACATTAAACTTAATTTCTAATTAAAACAACTATATAGCTTTCAAATATACAATCTTCCTTAGCTTTCTTTTTTTTTATCCCAAGTCAAGCAAAATTCGCAGAAATTCTTACAATGGCAAAATTGGGTTTTCTTTTTACAATGCTTGTAATATAAGACGCCTATTTTTATTATTGAGTGAATTCCCTCTACGTCAGTTAAACGTAAAAATTAAATTTGTACCAGAATAACAAAACATACAATAATCTAAGCAACTGTGCTTTAACTTTTCTCAACAAAAAGTCTCTTAATATTTCTTTAAACCGTGTTGGAGATATAACGAAAGGCAAAGACAGGTAAGGTGGCCTATCTTCTAGTAGTAGAGCTCCCCCAGTAGACCGGCGAGTTTTGCAAACGGACGAAAGTCCCACCGACCCGGCAATCTCAAGCAGCCCAGCCCCTCCGCGGAAAGCTCCGAAAAGCTCGAAGCTCCCCCGTGTCGGGCAAGTCGGCTCTCAGCGGCGAAAGAACGGCCGGTGCGGACTTCGGCCGTGCGCATAGCTCGCCTTTGGCAGCCCAAGTAGCAGCAGCCGGCGGCGGCGACGGTGGCGCAGCTCCTCGCGCCTCCTGTTCTCCTGATCCCTTCCTTTTTTTTCTCCTCTCAGCGCGCTCGCTCTCTCGCTCCCTCCAGCTATTGTGCCGGGGCCAAGTCAGTCAGCGAGCTAGGAAGCCGAGAGCCGCCAAGTAGATTTACGGTCTCTCTCTCTCTTTCTCCTAGGCGGCGGCGGCGGCGGCAGGTGTACGTGTGTGCGAGAACGGCAGTCGAGGCCGGGAATTCCCCGAGAGCCTTTCACCTCGTTCCTCGCTCGTGAATCTGAAATGAGACTTACCGAGAGAGCTGATGCCTCAGGAATGTATTTGAACTTGATCGGAGCGGCCGGATGACGTGGATGTCGCCTGCTTTTTTGCGGCTTTTCGAGTATCCTTTCTTTTCTCCTCTTTGCTTTCGTCCCGTGACGCGAGCTATTCGTTTTTCGGAGGGATTTCGGCAAGAGAGAAATCAGCTGATGCTTCTGGATATATTTAAACGTGATACAACGTTTGCCGAAGGAAATTAAAAGAGGAGGAGCATTTGGGATAATTTATAATTGTCAGTAAGCAATTGTTCAGAAGACTTGAGACACGTACATTTTGATAATCAAACTTAGAGTACGACGATTTTGAGCGCTCTCACTTAAACTTGCAAAAACTTTATAATACTATGACTAATACCGGACGAATTTTATCTTATCTGGCAAAACCGTCACATTCAGCAAACATTGACGTTTAATATTTTCCCACCCACCGCGCTAATTCCAAACAACAATCAACGCCCCTTCGGCCCCATAAAAAAACAAAAAAACTTATCGTCCGCATCGCATCGGTACGCGCAACTCTCGACAAAGGCTAAAGTACATCCAGGCGGAATCATTAGAAATCCATAATCATAGACCCGCGAAGCGAATAGCCCCTCGGGGTCGGTGAGCAGGCAGCTCGGCGTCTCACGGTTTTTTAAATCTCGGTGCGCGCGCGCGCGCGCGGAGCGTTCCTTTTTTTCCGGATTATTTTTAGCTGTGACTTTACGCCGGGACTCTTAGGTTTACCTCGCGACTCGTGCGAACCTGGCTGATTTTTTTTTTCTTTTTTTTTTTTCTATTTCGACGAGTGTTTTGTTGACGACTGGCGGGGACACCGGCGGGACCCGTTCGCTCGGAAATTCTCGGAATGACGTTTCAAGCCTTTCCTTATTGTCCACTTGGGAGAAGTGTGTCGGATAAAAAGTTAATTAAAAATGCTGATTGATCGTAAAGCGGCAATTATAGAATGCGGTTAACAGGCTGCATCGGAGGAAATTTGCTTAGGAAAATTTTATTCAACGATTCAACTAACAACATTGTTTCTTCGCGAGCAAAGAATGAATTGCATTACATTAAATTTCGTTCCCATTCGCATTTGTACTTTAGAACAAGAGGAAAAAAAAAGCGGTCTTGGGAATCCCCATCGCCTCGGCTGAATCATCTCTCAAGAAATGGCGTCCTCCAAAAGGCCTCCTTCAAAAAGAAAGCTTTTCTCGCGCGGCAGTTCCGCGCTCTTGAATGATAAAGCAGGATATGGTGTGTCGCTATCTCCGTTTGGCGATCGAATCGTCAATCCTCGCCTCCGAGGGTCATCGACGGGGTCCCATCTCCCGGCGCCTCGCGCAAAACGAGTCCAGGTGCGAAAAGTGCGCGTGTTTACGTGTCGGCGAATCGCGCCGCGTCACGACTCTCTCGCGGGTCCTGGGAACGCAGCCGCGAGCATTATATCCCCGTTGTTGCGCGGCCTGGAAAAAAATCGCTCGCTCCTCGCTGGGAGACGAGGAAGGGAAGATGGATGCTAGGCGATGTGCGCGCAACAAAATCAACTGACTCTTACATCGGGGGTGCTTAAGGCTGCGCCGTAATTAAGAGTGGCTTTTTCATTTGCTGTAAATTGAGTGCGCTCATTTTTTCTTTTTATGGGAAATATATATAGTTCTTTCTTTCGCTCGGATTCTAATGGAACAAAATTGAGAATAGATTAAATTACCGTAAGACTGCGGATGAAAGCGTTGGTAGTTTTAAGGAGTAAATTAAAAATAGGGCGTAAAATGGAACAATCACTTTTTCCGTAAGCCGAGTAAAAAACCTGAAATTAACGACAAGTCAAAATATTCGAATGTCTGGAGATCATTACATCACTGTACCGACATCATGACTCCGTGTTTTTTATCTGCAAATTGCACAACCACTTCGACGCAGGAAGAATTTAAGACTTGAAAAATAATATATAATTCTCGCTTTGCTTTACAGAATTAAAACAAAAATGTGCCTCGTTCGAGGCGGTAACAATGAACGACTGACATCACGTGCTTAAGGAGCGTGTAAAAAAAATCTATATTTTTCGATAAAATACTGCATACGTCATCCGTCGTTCTCAAATTGAACGATAAAAACATTATCGCTGCATACTTAATTTAAAAAAATGCCGCTCAATGAACGCTTTTCGCTAAACGAGCCCGAGCTCGCTCGTCCACCGAAATAATTGCGCGGAAAATGGCACGCGCACAAAAGCGCAATGAGAAACAGTCTTATCTCGGGTTAGGATCGCCGCGGGGATACGTATATATATATGTATAGGTAAAGCCGCGAAGAGCGTGAAATCCGATGATAAATCGCGACGGCAAGCTGCGCCGCGGTGTCACGAGTGCGCAAGCGGAACTGCCGCGGCAAGTGGGTCACTGTCAAGACGCTCTCTGTATCTCGCCGCGCGGCTGGAACCGCGGCAGAGGGACGTTCAACCTTCTTCCGCAGTCGACGCGCGGATTTTCCGGGAGGGAGGCGAGGGCTGCTGCCTTTTCTTCCGATGGATTTCGGAGATTTAGCGGCTCGGAGAGGATGCTGACGGTGAGAAATTTATATCGCCTGGCGCGGCGAATAATTATTTTATGGGTTTATTTTCTACTGCGGCGCGTGAAAGCTGTTGTTAAAGTAGAGTCTCTATTTTCTCGGGAACGTTGTTGTTATACTTTAAAAATATTACTTTGCCTTTCGTTTACTTGCTCGGATTTACCATGAACGGATTCAATTATGCAAACGGATTTAGATTACTATAGTTCGATGCCGCGCAAACAAATGGCAGGTAAACTATATTCATGACGTCTGCTTGTTAAATTTTTGTTTTTGCAAAGAGTGTTGTAAATGTTTTACAGATTAGCTTTGTCTACGTACTTGTTTAACAATGAAACGAATTCGCCTCGTTATTTTCCAAAGGCGCATAATTGGATCATCTTTTAGAATATTTAGAACACGAACGTATTATCCAGAATAATTTATGTATTATTATATTCAGTAATGCAGCACTTAACTGTTTGTGAATAGATGGTCGATAAGCAGGTCTTAAATCATTAAACATAACGGTGGTACTACGATTTTCCGCAACACTAAAAGAGAATATTATATTTGCGTTGAAAAACTTTTTGCCATTTTTCTACGAAAATTTCTTTTTACGTTCGCCTTTGTAAGATAACGAAAGATTATGTCGTACCGAGCAATTACATTTCATTACCGGCCATTACGCATTTTGGCTTAGATTTTACAAGCTCCAAGCTTTACAAGCTTTGTAGTTTAAGCTTTTTGTCGAGCGAGCGTAATTTTATTTTCTTTTAAATATTCTTTTATGCGGGGAATAATTATTGTAAATAACTAAATGCTCAACAACTTTAAAGATTATATTTTAAATGCGTTTTTAACTTTCAAGAATAATTGCGGGAAAAATTTATTTTTGCTGTCTATATACAACCTATTGTTTGTCGATTGCTCTCGATTTCTAATAATTAGGACTGAAAGTGGGTAGGTGGGAACGAAAATGTATGTAGGATTTAACAAAAAGCTCAGAGAATCACTTATGATATGCACAGTGGATTAAACGAGATATAAACTCGTTCATCCGCGCGATAATAAAGTAAAATGAAGATAGAAAGGCACTTGCTGCGTATGATTTATTACAATTTTAATTGAGAATTGAAATAAAAAACTTAATATTGAGTTTCTTAAATTCAATCATTAATCCTTGATACGCAGGCTACTTCACATTAAAAATCTCCTAACAGGTCGTACGTACTACCTTCCGGCCTCGCAAAAGCCAAAGGGCCGGAAATTGCAACGTTGCCGTACCCTTCAAAGTAACGCTGCAAGTATCCTCGTATCAGAAGACAAACGCAGTTTCCCATAGTAGATTCCTAAAGCCTTATACGATTCCGGAGTCAAGTTTTTGGCTGTTTGGATTTGCGCGTCTGCATAGCAAGAACTTTACCCCGAAAACTACATGAAGTTCCGGCATGAAAATGAAGTTCGCTTTCTAGTGCCTCGTTCGCCCTATTCCGCGGAATTCGCATCCTGCGACTTGCCGAGGTTCCGCGCAAACTCAAAGAGAAACTTTGTCAATGTCACTTTCGAGCGTTCGACGAACCGATTATCGCTTATAAATGAAAGTGTCATAACGTAAAGTCAAGAGATGATGGAATGTCACTTGCTGTACTTGATTCTCTCATGATGAGAGAAAGTTTTTATTTGAAAAAATTACAAGGTTCAATTAAAATAATAATTAAGCTTGATCAGGTTTATGCGCGAAAGTATGTATTAAATTATAATTATTTAATTAAAGTACCTTTTAATTTAAAATAAATAATGTCAATAATTAAGTTTATTTAAAAAAAGAGAAATAGCCAACAGTTAAGTTGTTGGCGAATTAAAACACGTAACAGAATTGACAAGTGCGAAAATTGTTTACTGACATGATTTCATAAAACAGACAAAGCGACGTTTGCAGCTAAACGAAATGATGACAGCACACCGAAACATAAGTAAGCAGAATGAAACTGGCTTCGCAAACGTTACCTCATAACAAGTATCACTAGTCAATTAAATACAGCACAGGCTTTTTTCGAACCGTTGCAATCATTTAAAGTCTCTATGTACCAACTCATTTCTTTTACGGCACGTCCTAGCACAATTCCTCAAGAATTGAGCAATTAGTTCAATGCTAACCACTTATTGAGTCAAATTCATGTCTTCGATGAAGTCAGAGAATGACTTAAGAACTTCAGTAATAAGCGTGCAAAGCACTCCGCCGATAAAAAAAAATCGAAACCTGCACCTATAGCATATACATCCTCTCGATAATTGCAAGCACGAGCAGCTCAGCTGACAGGGGGAAAACACACGTCTCGCTCCCCTCCCCTCTTCGAAAATCTCTCGCGGGAAAATTCAAACGGCGCTTACGCAGCTGCTCTTTCCGGGAATCCCAGCCGTCGCGGCGATGATGTCAGCCGGCACCGCGACAAACCAACTGGCCGGTCAACTTGGAAGTCCGAGGCAGCCGCCCGAGCCGGATGATTCTAACCGAGCCGACGACTGACGCAATTCCATACTGCGGCACGGGCTTTTTTCGCGTTTGCTTTATTGCGATGCCGGCGACTGATTACTTCACGGGCGAAAATAACGCGTTGAGTGCGGCGAGGCTTTTTATTCATGATTTTAACAGATTTACGCTTGAAAATGGGTTTATGATTGACGGAGGCGTTTGGTAGGCACGGCTCTGACGGCCTTTTTTAAATAGTTCGATCGTTCGTTTTTTTCATTTACGTAAGGCTTTTGGCGAGAATTACTGTAAAGAGATATTAATGTTAGAACGCGCGAGACTTGTTTTTTTACTGCCGGCAGGGTTTAAGTGTGTTTGGATAACATTACGCGATTAAAGCTTTACTTTAAAAAAACTCATGTAATTATGTAATATGACGTAAAACTGTTTTTAAGAGTACCTAATTATTACAAATCTTTTACGATTTACTACAAGCTCCTGTTTGTAAATAAAGAAATTAATGTCAGGAAAATCTAAAATCTTTAAGCGTGAATTAAAATCTGCTAAAACAAGCTTAAATTTCGCAGTTTACTTGAAATCACTTTTATTCGAGATCAAACCCATTGTACAGATAAGCTCCTTAATCTGCTATCAGCTTTCCTCGGAAAAGCGAGCTCGAGATCAAGGAGCTTACGGTGATCCGATCGAGCAATGAAAAATTTGCCTCTTGAATACCCAGTCATCACTCCTGCCGATTGTGCGCTTCTCCGGAAATCTGCAGCTCTAGAGTTTATCAATTTTTTTCTACTACAAACTCTCTGACTCCCTTCCGCGGTAGATTGAATCATCCGTTCTTTGCAGGTCGCTGAAAAACGACGCAAGCGATAATACCGTACCTTCGGCGCGCTCCCCCAAAAATCCATGGTCACTTCACTGGGCACACAATTCCCACCCGCGAAATCCCCTTATCACTTCCGCGCTCGAGGCGGCGTTATCGTCGTCAGCTGTTCGCCGTACGCACTCGAAGCCGCGGCAGGCACTGATCGCGCGCTCGGCCTCGCCGCTTTAGCTGAATGAAGAGGCGCGCGCGCACGAACTACTGCTGCTGCTGCTGCTGCCGCCGCTGCTGCTGCTCTCCGTGCGAAAAGATGCGGAAGAAGGGGACTGCGTCACATGCGCCGTCGCCGCCGCCGCCGCCGCCGCCACCGCCGCTTTAGCGTGAGAGAGCCGGCGAATACTCCACATTAGCGCGCCGAGTCATGTGAGCCGATTTCGGAGATTTCATGTGACCGCCGGCCGTTTTTCATAATTAGCTTGATGGTTTCTTGCGAAGGCGGCTGACAGCTTTTTGGGGGAGAACTGAATTCAAAGTGATTGGGAGCTTTTAATGCTTGGAGAAAGCTTTTTCGTTATTTGCATTTTCAGCTACTTTTATGCGAAGAGATTGGCTCACTGAGAAGGAGGTCGAAATTGTTTAAAGGCCATTTAAAGTATGCGCATGAGAATTAAATGAACGGAGTCTGTATTTTGTTTAAATTACGACTTGATAAATGAAGCTGATAAGCTATTTCATAAGCGAAGCTCGTTAATTAATTAGATAGTATCGCTAAAGTCTCAAAAATTTACGAAATTTATGCAAAGTGACTTAGATTCAAAGGCGCTCTTTCCCAACGCCAGTAGTAATTATCCGTTAAATAAATAAGAAAAACTCGTTTTTACCTTTTGTAAAATTTACTCGCTAAGTCTAAAAGAAACGTCCATTCTTAAAAGTTGAACGACAATCCAAGAAAAAGCGGCGGATTACATCCGGCGGCGAAATCCTGCGCTATACGAGCCCATCCGCTGTGCACCGTCGCGAATAGATATCGGGAAATAAATTTAGCCTTATTGAAGAATATATATATAAATAGCGCAAATTTTTACTGCAGCCCGGAGGCACGTGGGAAGACTGCGCGATTTCCAATGCGTGCGCGCGCGTTCATTCACGACAATGGAATTCGACTCTCCGCGAGAGAGTTGCAGTACGTATATGCGCGCAAAGACAGGCCCATTCAAATGTATTCCATGATTTAACTGTTAATTTTGCAAGATTACCCGCCGTTGTAAATCAGAAGGCCGGCTTTTTTTCGGATTTGCTGGGAAAACGCTGCTGATTCATTATTCACGGCTTGAATCTCGAATATGACAGCGGCAAAAGATGTCGAGTCAAGAATTTATAGATGGATAAGATTATCAAACCTTGGGAATCCTTGGAAGACTTTTGGCTTTTTTCCAGAAATTAATATTAATTAAATCGTTAATATTCAAGTGCAAAAATTGCAAAGATTACTTTGAAAAATTCAAAGGCAGCTCTTGAAAAGTACAGTCTAACTTTAACTCTAAATAAATAAATGATGCCCACAAAGTTATCGATTATCTTAACGTTAAAAATATATTATCCACGCGCGCACGCACTTGCCTATTTTTAAAACTAATATCCTCCTCAATGCAATTCCAGCCTCCAGCATTCGCTTAAAGCCCAATGCACTTTCGTTCCCCGGCAGCTCGTTACTTTTCCGTCACACCTCCGACCGCTCGAGAGACTCCGCTTTTATCCAAGAAAATAGGCCTCCTCGCATCTCCGGCCGGTCTCCCGCGTCGCTGAAATTTAGCTAAATCGCGCATTCCGTCACGCAAAAAGCCTCGGAATTCGCGTGTCTATACACGAGAGAAGAATCTCCGGGCACGTACAGGCGCACCTGGCGCGCGCTCGCACACACACACGCGCGCGCGCCCGCGTAAGAAGCCAAGTCCTAGGCGAGAGAGCTAGCGGTGCTCTTTCTCGCTGGCCCAGAAAGTCCGAGCCGGAACCAGGGCCGCCAGGAATCAATGACCTTGAGGCCGTCGCCGGTGAGTACCAGCCGCCTTTTTTCTCCGAGCACTTCCCCAATTCGCGGCCCGAACAATGTCACTTGCTTCGAGGAGGTGACACGCGGCCGAGAGACTCTTGTCGATCTGGTATTGATCCCTTACGATTTTAAAATAGAGTCAAATTCGAAGCTTTTTTAACAATTTGACATTGACAAGTTTACAAATACGGCTAATTATTATTCAACTCGATCTTCTTGCATAAATTTTCAGACGGGAGATAATGATGACGATAGAATTCAATTAGTTCATAAGGTAAAGTGCCGATCAATTTAGAGCAACGTTATAAGGCACTTTCGAAGGTAATTGTACGTAAAGTTAATGACGAAGGAGGAATGTTCTCAATATGAAATTATAATTCCAAGAAAAGGATAACGCGCAACAAATGATCTTTGAAATCTTCTACGCGAACTTCATTCTCCTAATACCGATTTGAAACAATTAACATGCAAATCTACTTTCTCATGCGAATTTGCGGTTAACTTCAATTCAATTTTACTTCAAGTTCTCTGCACGGTAATGAGTTCTAATTTTTTCAATCGTCTAGAAACCATAAAGGTCTATTGGAAATTTCTCTCATACATATTTGCAATTAAATTAATGGAAATCTAAACAAAACCTTGCGTACACGGCTGAAACGAACTGTTTTTCTTCTTAAACTCATTTGAAATTTCGTTTTGAGCCCTCGTTACATTAAAGCGCTTTACCGGCGATGATATCACAGGCCGGACTATGCAATAAAAGCAAAAAGCTAAAAGCGAAAGGTGGAAGATAGAGACATAGGAAGATGATTGTTTGGAGATAAAGCAAGACGATGACGTAGACGCACTATACAAGCGAAGACCGGCCGGCAGGAAAAGATTATACAAGAGCGAGGGAAGGCAAAAGAGACAGATGCCCTCCGCACTCTGTAAACGTATGTTTAGAAACAATGAGTGCTTGTTTGCCGATTCAAGGTGAAATTATCTTTCCTTATTCGCGAGACATCCCAATATCGCAGCGCATTTCTTCTTTCAGACCCAACATTACCTATTTAATCTTCTCGCTCTTACCTCTAAACACCAAGCCGCCAAAAGCGAAGCCAGGAAAGAGCAAAGTTCGTTCTCGAGCACCGAGAGCAGCTCGCGAAATGGGAAAAAATTCCAGAAAGTGTATAAGCGGAGACCGGATTTTCAAACGGCGTGCGCAATATGCAAATGGCAAGTTAGAGGAGAGCGCTTACACGCGGCTCCGATCGCGCAACCTCCATCTTAAAAGGAACGAGAGCGAAAAAGAATTCCGAAGCTTTCACATTATTGAAAGGCTCTCTTTCTCCGGCTTCCCGCGCGCGGCTGCGGAGAAAAAAAAAAGAATCGGGGGGAAAACGCGCGCTGCGCGTCAGCCAGCGATCGGAATCTCTCGCATCCTGGTATTTCCCAGTCGAATCGAACGCCGAACGTCTCTCTACATCCGGATGCGAGAGAGCAAGTAGTCCTGCCGCCAAGCCGCTCTTCTTTCTTCTGGATAAGAGCTGGAGATGCGCATTTCGAGGGATGATTTTCAAAACTTGATTCGCAATTATTCTTACTAGCTTATTAGAATTATTCAAAAGACATGTCTTTGATGATAATGTAATTTATCTTAATACTGTAAGTTCCGTCAAAAATATCAACATTCGGCGAATTCAATAATACGCATCTCTTAAAAGCTACAAATAAACTAAAATGATATCTTCCGAATCGTGAAAACGTCGTTATTTATACGCTCGAGTTACGCGCTACTAAAAAAAAAAAAATATATAAAATCACTTGCGAGCATAAATGTAAGCGAGTAAGAATGCAGGAGAAATGGAGGAAGACATGGGATTGCAAACAGAAGGAATGCGGGCGGACCCAGTAGAAACTTTTCATTCATGCTGCCCGGCTTACGTCACTGGTTTCGCGAGACTGGAAAAGTAGGTGCCTCCCGCGAACTTGTTACTTTTTGCCGCATATCCGGTAGGTATTTTGCATTTGTTATCGACATTTATATTTTGATGCTAAAACTTATAAACTTCGGCTGAAAGATATGAACCTCGATAACTGGGGATCATCCTTGGGTTCATTAGTCATCGCGAATTTCAAACTTAAAAATAAAGATTATGGGTGAAAATAGAAATACACACAGTAATACCTCGTAAAAGAACTAAACGATGATTCTTCTTATGAAAATCAAAATTTTTTGAGGTCAAATAAAGTTTCTTAGAAAAATTATGCAATTATAATCAAAGTAAATTCTGCAATTAATCTTTAATATTTGATACAACAATGTCATTTTCATATCAGACAAAATCTGTAATGAATTTAAGAACGAATAATTTGTAATGTAAATTTTTGTTTTAAACTTCAAATTTATATATTATATTCTTCTTGGACTTCTTTAAAATCTTTGGAAATTCTTGGAAATTTTGCATCTTTTAAGCTTCTTAAAAATTGGATACAATTATATTATATGTCCAAAGAGGAATCAGTAAAGTTTCAGGAATCAGTAAAGTAAAGAACATATTAATGATTTATAAATAAAATAGAACTTTTACTACAAACTTTTATAAATATTTTTTAGCCCTGCCTCTTCCTCGATAATTTTCTTTTCTACTCTTATTTTGTGGAGTAAGTGAGTGTTTAAAAAACTTTTTAGCTTTATCCTTAAAATTATAAAAAAAAGTAAATTATTTAAATTAAATTTTCATTTTTTATAATACGATTTCACTTACAGGAGATTCTGATCCAGATATATTTGACTGCGTTAAATGTGTTAATTGCTCATCAATAGTTAACGAATCAATTTCCTTTAAAAAATAAAATGAACACTTTGTAAATTAACAAATTTGATAAATATTAAATTTAACGAAAAAATTTGTACCAAATCATCATCTGCAACTGTTGGTGTATAAAGCTTTCGTCTATTTTTTTGTTTTTCTTTATTTTTGTCTTCCTGCAGTAAATAAGAAATTTGAAATTATATTATTAATAATTTGTCAATTTAGAAATTGTAATTCTTACTTCAGAATGGAAAACTTCTTCGTCAACTGTTTTTAATTTAGTTTTAAGTTTCTCATTCAATTCTTTTTCTTCTTTTTCTACCAATTCAATTTCTGCTTTAAGTTGCAAAATTCTTTCTTCACCTTGATTTCTATTTGTTTTTATTTTATTTTTTTTAGTATCAATATCTTTCATTTTTTTATCATATTCTTCCTTTTTACTTTTTTGTTCCATATTTATTTGCATTATTAATTCTTCTTCTTTTTTCATTTCTATTTCCATTGTTTTCAACTTGGATTCAATGCTTTCATAAGATTTCAATTTATTAGTTAAATCAACTACTTTTTTTTGTAAAATATTAGTAGCTTGAGATATACTTTGCTTTCTATTTAATAATTCATTTTGTGAACTTTTTAAATTTTCTGCAAGTTTTTCTAATATATTTTTATTTGTCTGATCACTTTGAGCAACTGTTTTTTTCAGGTCTTCATTCTATCATTAGTTATTAAAAATAACTATATATTTAATAAAAAAACTAATAAAAATTTTTACTTAAGTATCTTTAATCATTACCTCTTTTAAAAGTGAATTTTTATTATTAACTACTTTTACTATTTTCTCTTCAATACTGTTTTTGTTGTTACTTATAATAAAAATATTCAAAACGATTAAAATGTTATCAATATGAAAAATAAAAAAGAATTAAATTGCTATTTATACCTCATTGTTTTGATTTTAGTTTGAAATTCGGAAATTTTTTTATCACATTCTTTAATTTCATTTATCTTTAAATTAAATTCCTGTTAAAAATAATTATAAAATATTTTATTATAAGAAAGTTATATTTTTTTAAATAAAATAATGTATTTACTTTATCTAATTTGTTAATTTCATCAAGCAATTTATTCTTCTCCACATTGGCATTTAATTTTGTTTCTAAATTTTCTGCTTCTACCTTATTCAACCTGTCGAAAATAAAATAAAAAATGAAGATAGCATAAAAATATGTCTTTAAATACTTACTTTTGTTCAAGTTCTGCATTTCTTTTTTGATATTCTTGATTATTAGACTTTTGTGTTTTTATTTCCAACTCTAAATTGTTAATAAGAATTTCTTCTTGTTTAATTTCCTCCTCTTGTTCCTTTATTTTTAGCTTTATTTGATCCAGCTCTAATGGTACTTTAAAATTAATAAAATGATGTAATACTTTAATATTTCAGTTTATTGAGGTAAAACAAGTAAATTTTGCTGTAAATAAAAGATTTATCTTACAGACTTCATCTGCTTGAATTGTTTCAAGTTCTTCAATTAATGCATTATTGTGATTTAGTTGCATTAAAATAATAGTGTCATATTCAGATGCTAGTTGCTCAGAAAAATTTTCATGTGAATTGAGAGTATTAGAAATGTCTTCTATGTTTTCAACAATAGATTTTTGATATTCGTATAATTCTTCAACTCTAAAAAAAGTTGATTATTAAAAGAAGTTACTGCTAAGTATTAATGTATAGTAATGTATTTAATAATTCTTACTTTTCTCTAACTACTTTATTTTCTTTTTCTTTGTTATAAATAGTTTCACTTTGATTATATAACACTTTATTTGCTTGCCTTAGCTTTTCTGTCATAAAAACATTTTTTTTATCAATTTCCGAAATTTTATTTTGCAAAGTTTTAATTGATTCCTGATTGAACAAACGTTAATTATCAATATCATATCATAAATTTAATTAAGAGAAAAATAGTTATGTCTTCATACTAACATTTAAAGATAATTCAATGCCTTTGATTTCTTCTACAAATTGTTGTCTTAGTTTAGCAATATTCACCATTTTATTATCTATAACGTTAGATTCTTGTTTCCAATGAACTTTCTTAATTTTGTTAGGTGAATTTATAACTGGCGAATTTGACCGATTGCGTTTATTAGGATTATTATCCATTCTTTTTAAATTCTTATTTTAAACAATAACTGTAATGATGTGCAACGATGAAAATCTGTTTTAACAGTTGTATTTTAGAAAATAATATTAGTAAATAATATTAATAGTATCAGTGATACTGGTTTGCTAAAAATATCGTTGTATAAGAAGAAGAACGTCTTTGTTAAGCAAATTTGAATTTCGCATCAAGTAAAAATCGTTAAAGATGGCGCTGATTTACAGTAGATATTTAAATTTGATTTAATTAATATTTTTTTAATAAATGATTCTTTATATTTTTTTAAAGATATGAAAAGTATAATTTTAATTAGCAGATTAATTATTAAATTATTTATATTCTAAATTTTTCAAATGTAATATTTACTTTCAAGTTTTAACACAATACACAACCAAGTCCATTGAAGCTAATGTAAACATTGTAAGTAGTAGACTGGCAGGTAATGCGATTCAAGTAAGGTTAGATTAGAATCGTCAATAAACACAACAGACACGTGTGCGTTAACGTTATTTTCATACAAATATATTTAGAATTAATACGTAAAATTTAGGAAAAATGAGTGTTAAAATTTGTAGTGTTTGTGAATGTGAAAATGCTAACTACAAGTGCCCAAAGTGCAAAAAGTTTTAGTAAGTAAATAATGCTTCATTGTACAACTTACTTTCTGTATTTAAAAATGATTAAATATCAAATAATTTATTATTTTTAGTTGTTCAGTAACTTGTTGCAGTCGACATAAAGAAAGTTGTAATAGTATTAACGAATCTAAAAACTCTGAATTAAAAGAAATTTCAACAGAAACAAATAGCAATAAATACAATTTCCCTACAGAAGATACAGTTCCTATAGAAAAACTTGAGGAACTTCGCCATAGTGAAGAAGTAAAAAATTGTTTAAGGAATCCTCAAGTTAAAGACATTATTTCATTTGTTCTTAAAGATAATAATCCTACAAAAGCTATAGCAATAGCTATGAAGGAACCAATATTTGTGGAATTAGCTGATGCATGTTTAAAAATAGTTGAACCGTCAGATGAAGAAAAACCTTGCTAACATTTGGGATTTTAAAAATGTGAACTATTTTTATAATATTGTTATTTTATTTGTATTTATTAAGTAAAGTAGAATATAATTTATTTTTATGAAAAATATTGTTTAGTAAATGTTATTATTAATAATTATGTGAAGATATGTATTCTTGAAGATCACCAGGAAGTGTTGCTTTATCTAGTTCAACACTTAAAGCATGATATCTCTTTCTGACGTGATGAGCAACCATTTTTGGCTGCCTATCTCTTGTGAAAATTCCTTTTTTATTACCTCCTACTCTGGTGTAGGCTAAAATATTTCTTATTTATTTTAACTGAAAAACATTTTTATGTAAAATATTTTATAATAAAACCTACTTTGTGCTGTTCTGAAATCTGCAAAATTCCAAATGAATTCTCCTATGAAAAAATTTTCAATCCTTAGTTGATCAAAGGCCTTAAAGTGATGCGACATAATTTTCATTTGATACTCCTCACTCCAAACATATTCTGGTAACTATTTAAAATATCATAAAAATATATTTTAAAATATTAAAAAGTTTTTAATTCATGCATTTATTTTTAAATTACTTTTCAAATGTCAAAAATACTAACTTCATGTAATCCAGGCATAGTATCTGCTCCATATTCTGAAATCAATACTGGTTTATTATATTTATTATGCCAAGCTTGTGCTTCAGAGACAATTCGATTTACTATCATGTCCAGTTGACCAGGATTTGAATACCAAGCATTGTATCTATTAAAACTAATTACATCAAGGTATTGACCGACTTTATCTTCCTTATAAATCAATAATTAATGTTTAATTTATGATTTATTATTTTTAAAGAATCTCCATTTATAACTTACTTGAGGAGATACTGCAATGGAAATAGTAATTGGTCGAGTAGGATCAAGTTTTTTTGTGTGTTCAATTATTCGTTTAAAATATGAAGCAGCATCCCGGTATTGAGTTCTTGGTTCATTTGCTACAGACCACATAACGACAGAAGGACGATTTTTATCCCTCCTGATTAATTCGGATAATGATCGTTTATGCTTTTTAAGCAAAGTTGAAGAAAAGACTTCTGTATCTACAGATGGGCATTCACCAATAATAAGAAAGCCCAGCCTTAAAGAGAAGTTTATTTTTAGCACAGGAACTGCTTTACAGATTAACAAAAGTTATGAAACAAACTGCATTACTTATCAGCCAAATCTAGAACTTCATCACTGTAAGGATAATGACTTGTTCGGTAAGAATTAGCACCGATCCATTTAAGTAATTCATGATCCCTGACTGCAGTAACTAAATCTAATCCACGTCCTCTTATTGCAGAATCTTCATGTCTTCCAAACCCACGAAAATAAACTGGTTTATTATTAATTAAAAATGATGTTGCAGTCCATTGTATACTTCTTATGCCTACAGGAAGTCTGTAAATATCTATCTTATCAGAGTTGGATGTTGAAATAGTTACCTAAAATTTATAATTTAAATTAAAGTGAGTAGAAACATTATCTTAATATAAATAATTTATTATAATTAAAAATTTTTATAAAACAAAATAAGTTTAACTTGAAGTCATAATTTTTGTAATTACTTCTAATAAATAAAGATAACCAGGATTTTCACTCATAGATCGGGGCCACCATAATTTTGGAGATTTAATTTGCAAAGATCCTTGAATTCCAAATTGAACTGTGTCTTTAATAACAGTTTGACTACTAGTATCAAGAAGATTTACTTTACATTTATAAGAGATTGTCTCTTCTAAGCCAGAGATATCAATCTTATAATTCACAATACCGATGTCATCATCAATTATTACATCTGTTGTAACAGTTATATCTTCAATAAATACAGCTGGTTTTGTATGCAATAAAACAGGCCTGAAATAAAAAGATAATTAAATAAAAATTTAGTAATATAAAACAGATAAGTTAATTGATATAACTTACCTGTGAATGCCAGCATAATTAAAAAAATCAAAACTATAACTTTGTACTTTGACAGATCCATAATCAGAATCTATATTTACAATTTTACCTTGAGGTACAGTTGTTTTTTGAAGACTATTATCTACAGCTACCGTGACACGATTTTGTTTACCAAATTTAACAAAGGATGTTATTTCAGTTTCAAAGGGCAAATGCCCTATTTCATGATTGTTTACTAAATCACCATTTAACCACTGCAAGAAAGTTACTATTTACAATTACGGAATTGAAAAATATACCATATTTCAGCTACTTACAACTTGTGCCATGTAATTAACTGATCCAAATCTTAAGAAAACCCTTTCACTTTGCCAAGATGATGGTATGAAAAATGATTTTTCATCCCAAACAGGACCAATATGATCTCGAAGACCACTTGAAGTTGTGATATCATTGTATGATGAAGGCACTGGCATTTGCATGACATTTTGTATCTGAAAAAAGAATTTAAAATTTTAGATTATAGATAAAAGCTAAGTTTAAATGATATTTTATTTCACCTTTGATAAGCTGTGAGAAAACCAAAGTTCTCTATGACCTTTTTCAACATCCTTTTTGGGAGGAAGAACAAAATCCCAAAATCCATCAAGAGACTTAACCTAAAATAAAACAAATTAAATTGTTTTATCTTGCAGTTATAAAATTTTATTTGATAAAAATAGAACTAAAAATAAACAAATTATTTTTTATCGTCTATGATAAGAATTCAAATTTTCGATTGTTGTGAATAATAATGCATAACCTACAAAAAAATGTTTTTTTTTTTCTTAAAAAAACCACTTTATTTAAATATAGGTATAGGCCGTATAGGTAAATACCTCGCGAGATTCGCTTTCTCTTGGATACAATAAACCCGGCAAATTTTTAATCAAATCGTCGTCTGCTAAATCATTTGAACTTCCAAAATACTTTCCTAATAACATTCTTTTTCACTGTTCGATTCGTGCGTATATATGTAATTACAATTTTATTTTTATGCACATTTCTGGATATTTGTTTTTAATTAAACGATACCGCTTATCTCGATACGTCCTTAGCAATTTTTTTAGCATAATGCCGAAATAATAATTTTTATTCACCTTAAACGATGAAAATTTTAAGAATAAAATTTAAAAAATTTATATTTTAAAATTATTTTTTATTTATTCTTATTTTTTGTAACCTTGTAATAAGCAATGATCATTATTTTGTTTATAAATGTTTGTCGATCATTTTTTATCATTATAATGAAATAACTTACTGTTGAAATATCATTTTTATTCGCTACATGTTATTAAAAAAACTAAAATAATTTTTGAAATTTTTGCTATCAATTTCAGTATATTTCACTATTAGTATTTCTTTCACACTTCCACTACAGCTAGATTCTAGGGTAAAAAAGAAAAAAACATACTTGACAGTTCTTTTTACCCTAGAATCTAGTTATTTATACCCATTTGCGTCGGTTGTGCGCAAGTCACAACACTGTCTCTGAATGTTTGTGTCGTGTACAACACTATTGCAGAGGAAGTTAGTTCGAGTTTATTTTTTTTAGGTTACACTTGTATGCATACTTATTTACTGCAGAAATTCATAAATCAAAGAAGGTAACAATAAAAATAAAAAAACTATCTTCTTAGAATTAGCTTCAAAATTATTCTTCTGTTTATTACCGATGGTCAAAACATTTTTCCTTAAGCTACCTTATATTTAATTAGCAACCATGGCAGGGCTTTCTGAACAAAGTTCTATTGCTCAAAAAACATGGGAAATGTCAAATAATGTGGAGACAATCAGTACCATAGATGAAATTTACAGATATGATAGAACAGAACAACAAGATATACTTGTAGCAAAACCATGGGCCAAAGAGTAAGTTATTCTACTTGAATATTAATTGTTAGGAAAAATTTATTATAAATTATATTTTAAATGAGTAATTGATTATTGCAGTCCACACTTTTTCAAAGACATAAAGATTTCTGCATTGGCTTTATTAAAAATGGTTATGCATGCTCGATCAGGTGGAACTCTTGAAGTGATGGGTTTACTTCTTGGAAAGGTAACTGCCAATAGCATGATTGTTATGGATTCATTTGCTCTACCTGTTGAAGGCACAGAAACTAGGGTAAATGCTCAAGCCCAAGCTTATGAATACATGACAGCGTACATTGAATCTGCGCAATTGGTAAAATTATTTTCTTAAGAATAACTTTATTTTTAATTAATTACTAACGTTTCATCATTTAAAATAAAATTAATAGGTTGGACGATGTGAGAATGCTATTGGTTGGTATCACAGTCATCCTGGATATGGTTGCTGGTTGTCAGGTATTGATGTATCTACACAAATGTTAAATCAAAACTTTCAAGAACCATTTGTTGCAATCGTTATTGATCCTGTTAGAACTATATCAGCAGGAAAAGTTTGCTTAGGTGCTTTTAGAACATATCCAAAGGTACGATAATTGAAAAAAATAATATATATATAAATGATTTAAAATTGAAAACTAACTAAAAAATTTAATTAGGGTTACAAACCTACAAATGAAGAGCCATCTGAATATCAAACAATACCTTTAAATAAAATTGAAGATTTTGGTGTTCATTGCAAACAATATTATTCACTTGAAGTGACGTATTTCAAATCTTCATTGGACAAAAGATTACTTGATTCTCTTTGGAACAAGTATTGGGTGAATACGCTAAGTTCTTCTAGTCTTTTAACTAACACTGATTACACTACTGGACAGATTTTTGATCTATCTGATAAACTTGAACAATCAGAGCAGGCATTAGGTAGAGGCTACGTTTTGGGAGGAATAGAACCTCATGATCGAAGCACAGTTGATAAACTTGTCAAAGCCACGAAAGACAGTAGTAAAACAACTATTGAAGTGATCCATGGATTAATGGCTCAAATTATTAAAAATAGACTTTTTAATCAAGTTGGAACCTGTAAACAAGCTTCTATTGAAAATGCATCATAGTTTTGTAATTTTTTAAAAATTTAATTAAATGTAAGGTTTTAATTTAAAGAAGAGTAAGATTTACGTTACATTTAATTCACCGTTTATAAATAAAAAAACAAAAAGAACAATTTATAGTTTTTTTTTACCATATCTTGGACCGTTTAACTTTATATATTTTTTTTCATTTTTTAAAACTTAATCTATTAGCTTAAAGACAATTGTAAGTTCATAAAATTTATTAACAATTTATTAAATAAAAGAAAAAAGAAATTAAAGTAAAGTATTTTACATGTATCTTAGTGGAATAAAAATACATTTTATTTTCACACGTTGATTCACTAAAAAGTATATACAGCATCTGTGTCAGTAATCATTTTCATTATCGATTTATATATTTATATTTTTATATTTATATATATATATATTTATATATTTATAAAACTAATTAGTGAAGAACAAGTAGGCGGAGTTTGATACATTGAAAAGCTGTTTCTGAGTCACTCAATAAAGGTCAAGGCCACTCAGAATATATGCACCCTCACTTGCATCAACTTTTTTAAAAGATTCAACATTATCGCACATTTAATCGCACACAAGGGACGGAGCTAAAACGCATGAATATACTGACAATCTTCATCATACTTTTGGCCGTGGGTGGTGTTAACAAATATGAAATAAAATAAATATAACCAATAACTTCAACAGCTTCACTTTCTTAAAATCTAAAAACTTTTATTTTTACATCTGCAAAATTCAAATGTAAACAATCTCATTGTTCTGGCAATTTTACCATTTAAGTACAGTGCAATCTCATAAGATTATACACAATGTGGAATACAATAAAATGATTCTCGACGCAATACACTATGCTGAATTTACGAATGGAGGGACAGTTTCAGCGACAAATAATACATTTGCACAGTCATCGGCTTCAAGTAACATACCATGTCTCTGTACCATTAATATTTTATCACAGTGTATGCAGTTCATATTGAATTTTTTAAATAAAAATCAATTCGAAAAATGCGATTAGAAATATTCGACGACTAGGCTATTTATAAAAGATGGCTAAAAAAAATATTATTCCAATTATTTTATTATTAATTACTAGTAAAATACTGTGCTTGCTTATTAATTAAAAATATTTTAAATTATTTCAATAATTAGTTATATAAATTTAATTGCTTTTTAAATCTTATTCTGCTTAGCTGTTTTCTATAAAATTTTCTTTTGCAAATAATACGATAATTTTTATTTTTAGCACCATAAAATTCTGCAATTTCATTTAATCAAAATTTAATCCCTGGCCAATGTTCACTTTCATTCAATCCTCAGTGATGTAGATTACAAATATTGCGCTCACAAAATATCACAATGCAATTCACACTAAATACAGAATCACAAATGGGCCAGCATACACGTTATACGTATAGCAAAGAAGATGGACTCTAAGCAGTAAACAGCTCTTCAATGTTCCGTTAAGTCATAGCTTACTCAAAAATATATAAATGCTACTCGTTACTCCGACATTTACAAACTTATTCACATACTGCGGTGGATCCCGTTAAATATCGCTTTAATTTATAGTAATTTTCATAAACACAACAAGAATAAAAAAACAAAGAGAGTGAAATTATAATCGAGTAATTTTATGCCGGGTTATTTAGTGTTCTGAAAGTGTTTTATACAATAATGTATGAATACTAAAAAAGATTTTCAAATCATGAATGCTTATATCCCCCATATATATCAGAGTTTTGCGATCGTTTTCGGGCGAACGCCTTCTAGCTAATATGTACATTTGTAGTCTTGTTTTTCCACGATGTCGTTAATTACAAAGTAAAAAAAAAAGAAACGACTGTAGTATTCACGGCCTTCGAATAAACATTAAAATATATATATATCCGATTCTATAAAGCCTGATCGTCGCGAAGAGACTGTAAGGAATCAGCGGTCTTTTTCTTTTTTACACTTTAATCATTACACACGCTTCCGTGATCTTCTCGAACTTTATGGTAGTGTTAAATCCTCAGCAGTGGATGATTATGATTCAACACGTGATTGTAAAAATGAGATTGGTTGTTTTCAGTCTATGCAAGACATGCTTAAATTTTTAGGCAGGCGTATATACAATTGGCTTTTGTATCACGTGTTGTCACTGCACTGTTATCACCGGAAAGTTGTTTACTTCGGCTTGTTCTAGGACAGGTCCTGCAGCTCCTGTATATGAAATACGAAGTCGCATTCTCAATGCTGCCTGTAATCGTAAAGATAAAAAATTAGATACTAAAAGTCTTTACATAACTATCGAAGTGGACAGCAGTAAAATTTGAATATTTTTTCCTTTTTATCTTACCTTTGATAAATTAAGTGTAAATTAACTAAGAGAGGACACCACTTTTGGGTCACAGATTTCCTTGAAACTTCGGGATATGTTTTCTAATGTTAAAATATCAAGAAAGCCGCGTCCATTTGGTCTAACGCTCGATTTTTCAAAAGTTATAAGCTCTTTTACCGAAAATCTAAAAAAAAATCGATTTTTTTTAAATCACTTATAACTTTTAAACAGTTAATTGTAAAGTACTTTAACTCGCGGCATTTGAAAGGTGAGATTAAATCCTATCGATTAAAAAAAATTTTGTCTAAAAATCTTTATTTGTTCCAAAGTTATAGTCAAACAAAGAATGATCATTAAAATAGCATAAAAAGTTCATTGGC